>JAPEIY010000010.1:4211414-4222319 GCA_026122135.1 Cathorops aguadulce | reverse complement strand
ACGAAGACCAGATTGGTCGAAACGTTGTGCAAAATAAACTGGGAGCAGCAACAGTGTGCGGACCTTCTTCTTTTTTTGTTTGATCGCGTTTAGTCCGGCACCTGTTTAACCTGGATGTGCGCGCACTCCAAACATTATTGCCAACAAGAAGACTGCCAGGCGTTCCGGCACCTGCTCGCATCAGTGAGGTCCATGACCACCACCAGAGCGGATCCTCCCCACCTCACCCTAACAAAGATGGGTCCGCACGATGATCCAGAAGCCTTCCTCATGCTCTTTGAGCAAGCAGCGGAAACGTGGGGTTGGCCGGTCGAACAGCGCGCAGTGCGCCTCCTCCCCCTGCTGACGGGTGAGGCGCAGCTTGCCACGCTGCAGCTCCCCACTGACAGCTGGCTAGTGTATGCGGACCTCCGAACAGCCATCCTCCAGTGTGTCGGCCACTCCCCAGAGCAACAGCAACAGTGCTTCCGCTTGCTGCACTTGGAGGAGGTCGACCGACTGTTCGCGTTCGGGCAACAACTCTGGGATGCCTGCTGGCGGTGGCTGAGGGCAGACGACCGCGATGCTGAGGGAATTATCGACCTGGTGACACTGGAACAGTTCATTGCATGACTTCCGGAAGGAACGGTAGAGTGGGTCCAGTGTCATCTCCTGGCATCGCTGGATCAAGCCATCGAGCTGGCAGAAGACCACATGGCAGCAGTTCCGACGGCACAAGTGGTGAAAGTCTTGTGTGTGCACGGGGATGTTCACAACTACCCTTTAGTGTCCGTCCACATTATATTTCCGGGAGAAAAGCATAGTGTAAAGGCGGCGGTTAACCCTCGTCTCACCCACTCACTGATTTTGGGGACTGATTGGCCAGGATTGAAGGAGTTAATGACACACATAGTAAGGAGTGGGTCCTGTAGTATTCTGTCTGGGGAAGACCCCGGACTAGCATTGGTGGGAGAAGCTGTCACAGACCCATCTACGTCAGCACCGTGTCAGGGTGATATGCGGAGTGAGGAGCACCCCACCCCTCCTCCCTCTTTCAGGGATTCCTTTGGGGATTTCCCATTAGAGCAGTTCTGAGATGGGGATCTGCGGCATGCATTTGACCAAGTGAGATTAATTGATGGTCAAATTCTTCAGCCAAATGCAATGCTGGCCTTTCCCTACTTTTCTATTATTAAGGATAGGTTATACCAAGTGAGGCAGGACACTCAAACTGGTGAAAAAATAACACAGTTATTAAACCCAAAGAGCCATTGGGAACTCATGTTCCAGACAGCTCACTTTAATCCCATGGCCGGACACTTAGGGCAGGATAAAACACAAGCCCGAATAATGGCCTGGTTCTATTGGCCAGGGATTCACAGGGATGTCCGTTGGTGGTGTGCAGCATGCTGTAAATACCAATTAGTAAATCCCATGGCCACTCCAAAAGTGCCTTTGTGCCCCCTCCCTTTAATTGAGACCCTTTTTTGAAAGAATTGGGATGGATCTTGTTGGGCCATTAGGTCTGTCAGCATGGGGATATTGCTTTATTTTAGTTCTGGTGGACTATACAACATGATATCTGGAAGCAGTGCCTCTCCGCAATATCTCAGCACGCAGTATTGCAGAAACGCTCTTCCGCTTTATCTCCCAGGTCAGGATTCTGAAAGAAATCCTGACAGACCAAGGCACTACATTTATGTCACGCACACTGCGCAAACTGTATGGGTTACTGGGGATTAAGTCTATCCGCATCAGTGTCCATCACCCACAAACAGATGGCTTAGTAGAGCAATTTAACCAAACACTCAAAAACAATATGCAAATTTGTAAGTGAAGATGTGCGTAATTGGGATAAGTGGCTTGAGCCCGTTATTTGCAGTATGAGAGGTCCCGCAAGCCTCCACGGGGTTTTCTCCCTTTGAATTATTATATGGGCATAAGTTGCGTGGCATTCTGGACGTGCTACGGGAAAATTGGGAGGAGGGACCTTCACCTAGTAAAAACGAAATCCAGTATGTTCTTAACCTGTGCGCCAAACTCCACACCCTCATGCACCTAACCCAGGAGAATTTGTGGCAGGCACAAGAACGTCAAAGCCAGCTGTATGACAGAGGCACGCGCCTTAGAGAGTTCACGCCGGGAGACAAAGTGCTCGTATTATTGCCCACATCGAGCTCCAAATTAGTCACCAAGTGGCAAGGGCCCTTTGAGGTCGCACAGCGAGTTGGGGACATCGACTATGAGGTGAGGCGAATAGATAGGGGTGGGACGCTGCAAATCTATCACTTCAACCTTTTAAAACGCTGGAATAAGGGGGTCCCCGTGGTGTTGGCGTCGGTAGTCCCGGAGAAGGCAGAGCTGGGGCCAGAGGTGGAAAAGATAACATCTCAGACCACTCCGGTCCCTTGTGGAGACCGCCTCTCACTGGCCCAACTCATGGAGATAACCAAGTTGCAAAAGGAATTTTCCAACGTGTTCTCGCCCCTTCCTGGTCATACCTACCTCATAGAACACCACGTTGAAATGCCCCCGGGGGTGGTAGTGTGTAGCTGCCCCTACTGCTTGCCCAAACACAAGAAAAATGTGGTTCGGGACGAACTCAAGGCCATGCTCGAAATGGGCATAATTAAGGGGTCCCACAGTGGCTGGAGCAGCGCAGTGGTCCTGGTTCCCAAGACCGACGGGTTGATCCGGTTCTGTGTGGACTATAGAAAGATCAATGTGGTGTCTAAATTTGACGCATACCCAATGCCTCACATTGATGAGTTGCTCGATCGGTTAGGCGCTGCTCGACACTGGATCGACACTGGATCTAAAAAGGATATTGGCAGATCCCCTTGACTCCTCTATCCCAAGAGAAAACGGCCTTTTCCACACCGTTTGGTTTACACCAATGTGTCACACTCCTTTTGGGTTGTTTGGGGCGCCTGCTACGTTCCAGCGGCTTATGGACGGGTCCTCCGCCCTCACGCTGCCTACGCGGCAGCCTACTGTATCTAGACGACATAATAATCTACAGTCATGATTGGCCACAGCACTTGGAACACCTGAGGGCCATTCTAAAGTCACTGAGGCGAGCAGGCCTCACAGCTAACCCGAAAAAAGTGTGCGGTTGGGCGGATGGAAGTACAGTATCTGGGGTTCCACTTGGGCCATGGGCAGGTGCGTCCCCAAATTAACAAGACTGCAGTGATTGCGGCCTGTCCGAGGCCCAAGTCCAAAAAGGAGGCGAGACTGTTCTTGGGGCTGGCTGGCTATTATTGTAGGTTTCTACCTAATTATTCGGATGTCACCCGCCCACAAACCAATCTCACTAAAAAGGGGGCTCCAGATCCAGTCCAGTGGACGGAGCAGTGCCAACAGGCCTTCTCTGAGGTAAAAGCTGCACTGTGTGGGCAGCCACTTTTAAACTCCCCTGACTTCTCTCTCCCCTTTATTTTGAAGACTAATGCATTGGACAGAGGACTGGAGGCTGTTTTGTCCCAGGAGGTGGAGGGCCAGGAGCGCCCCGTGTTGTACTTCAGCCGGAAACTGTCGATGCGCAAAAGCAAGTACAGCACAATTGAAAAGGAGTGCCTTGCCATCAGGTGGGCAATCCTCACCCTCCGATACTACCTGCTGGGGTGCCCTTTCACTCTCTGTTCGGACCACGCACCACTCCAGTGGCTCCACCACATGAAGGATGCCAATGCACAGATCACCCGTTGGTATCTCGCTCTCCAGCCATTTAAGTTCGAGGTGATCCACAGGCTGGGGGCACAGATGCTGGTGGTGGACTTCCTGTCCCGTCGGGGGGGGGAGTCAGCTTCAGGCTGGATGGCTCCCCAGCCTGAGTCGGGTGGTGGGGGTATGTGGTAGTGGGGGTGTGGCCAGCAGCAGTCTGTGAATGGATGGCGAGGTCAGGGAAGGTAAGTGGCTAAGTCATTCCACCTGCTGTCAATTATTGTGTGTGTGTGTGTGTGTGTTTGTTGCAGGCATAGAGCATAGAAGGAGAGAGGGAGCAGAGAAAAGGGTCTCTCTCCCCGACCACAACGCATGTGTGAGTGAGTGAGTGAGCGAGCGAGCGAGTGAGTGAAAGGGGAAAAAAAAGCCGAAAAGCTCAATAAAGTGTTTGGGTGTAACATCAACTTTCGCCTGCCGTGCTCCACCCACATCAGGAACTGTTACACCTTTATAAATAGGAATGGATGTGAGCCCTGATTAATTTATTTCAACACTTACATGGTTCTGCTCTCCTCTGCATCTCTGAAAGCTGAGGCAACTGCTGCCCTGTTCTAATGTTCACAAGAGTTACACGAGAGTTCTCAGTGCCCTGTCTGAAGTCAGAATTGGATACAGGATTGTAAACTGTGGGGAAAAAGAAATTTATAACAATAAAACATTGAAAAGTCTATATACTTTATACAGTGTCCAACACAATTATAATTCATATCATGTGATACATACAGCCAGAAACTCTTCTTTCCATCTCACTGACATGTTCCTTTACTAATCCAGTGTTTGGATCCACAAGAAAGCGTCTAGAAGGTTCTGTTTCTTGTCTGTAGAACTCAGGTAGAACTGCTTTGTGGGTGGCTTCCCGTTTGCTAACTTTGACTGTGTCCTTGTTCTTCATCAACTGGTTCTTCCTGAGTTCCATCAAGGTTACCACACTATACTCTGTGCCTTGTCTGAACTCAGACACTGGAGAAGGAATAGCAGTCAAAATCCAACTCAATAAAACCCATACACATCATTTACATATACACAATCATTGGGTTCATCATCAGCCTAAAGTGGGCATATGATATACAGTGTCTTGCAAAAGTATTCATCCCCCATGGTGTTTGTCTTGTTTTGTCATATTACAAGCTGGAATTAAAATGTTTTTTGGGGGGTTTAGCACCATGTGATTTACACAACATGCCTACTACTTTAAAGGTGCAATATTTTTTAAATTGTGTCACAAACTATAATTAAGATGAGAAAACAGAAATCTGTAGTATGCATAGGTATTCATCCCCCAAAATCAATACTTTGTAGAGCCGCCTTACACCTAATGACACTGTATGTAGGTGTGCGTGGCAGCGGGGGTGTGGTTAAGCATCGGCTGGGAAAGACGAGGAGGCAGATTGAACCAACAGGTGATATGTGATGAGGTGCTCTCACCCTGAGAACACCATTCCTACAGTGAAACATGGTGATGTCAACATCATCATGCTGTGGGGATGTTTTTCATCTGCAGGGACAGGAAAGCTGGTCAGGACTGAAGGAAAGACAGATGGCACTACAGGGAAGACAGGGCAATTCTGGAGGAAAACCTGTTTGAGTCAGCCAGAGGTTTGAGACTGGGATGAAGGTTCACAGTCTAGCAGGACAATGACCCTAAACATACTGCTAAAGCTACACTGGAGTGGTTTAAAGGGAAACATTTAAATGTCTTGGAATGGCCTAATGAAAGCCCAGACCTCAATCCAACTGAGAATCTGTGGCATAACTTGAAGATTGCTGTACACCAATGCATCCCATCTAACTTGAAGGATTTGAAGCAGTTTTGCCTTGAGGAATGGCCAAAAATCCCAATTGCTAGATGTGCTAAACTAATAGAAACATACCCCAAGAGATTTGCGATTGCAGAAAAAGGGGGCTCTACAAATTATTGACGTGTGTGTGTGTGTGTGTGTGAGAGAGAGAATACACACTCCGGATTTCTGTTTTTCATCTTAATTATTGTTTGTGTCACAATAAAAGTAACAATTTTCACCTTTAAAGTTGAAGCCATGTTGTGTAAATTAGATGGCGCTCACTCCCCCCTATCCATTTTAATTCCATCTTGTAATGTGACAAAACAGGACAAACATGAAGGAGAATGAATACTTTTGCAATACACTGTATCTAGAGGACATAATTATATATAGCAATAATTTGCTGTGGCACATAAAACACCTTAGAATGGTTCTGGGGCTGTTGAGGTGCGCGAGGCTCATGGCTAACCCAAACAACTGTGCAGTTGGGTGAGTGGAAGTATGGTATCTGGGCTTCGACTTGGGTCATGGGCAGGTGTGTCCCCAAATTGACAAGACCCCTGCAATTGCAACCTGCCCAAGGTTCAAGACCAAAAAGGGTGTGTGACAGCTCCTGGGGCTGGCTGGTTATCATCATAGGTTAGAGCCTACCTATTTGGATGTCACCAACCTGCTGACTGATCTAATTAAAAAGGGGGCACCAGATCTGGTTCAGTGGATGGAGCCGTGCCAACAGGTGTTCACCCAGGTAAAGGCTGCACTGTATAGAAGGCCACTATTATGCTCCCCTGACTTCTCTCTCCCCTTTATTTTGTAGACTGATGCATCAGACAGAGGGCTGGGGGCCATTTTGTCCCAGATGGTGGAGGGAGAGGAGTGCAGGGGAGAGTGGAGTGCAAACTGTTGGCAAAGCAAAATCATGAGACAGGAAGTGTAGTCAGAAAGCAGGCAAGGGTCGGTCAATCAGCAAACAGAGCAATAAAGGCAAGACAGGTAATGTAAAGAAAGAGATAAAGCGAGGGCCAGAATAATGAGAAGCAGGCAGAGAATGAAAGGCTTGGTATGAACTGGTGAAACACAAAATGATACTTCGCACTGAGGGTGTGCAATTGAGAGGCTTCAGTAGCATGGTTGATGAGTATGTGATCGAGTTACAGCTGACATCAATAAACCGGTGACAGGGGGCACTGTGCTCTTTGGGAGCTGTAGTTCAAAGTGTCCATGTTTGTAGTCTAGCTATTACTGTCATTCTCAGTGGTTTTACTGACAGAACACCCCCCCGAGGAGCTCCCTCTGGGAGCTAAATTCTTTCTGGGGCAGCCTCTTCCTCTCGGTGCAGGTTTGTCAGAATGTTAAGCATGAAATTCTTGTTTGAGCAGTGGGTCTAGAATGTCTTTAGAAGCTACCCAGCTCTGTTCCTCAGGTCCATAACCTTCCCAGTTCACCAGGTATTCAATTTAACCTCTTCTACATCTGGAATCAAGTATTCTGTTTACCTGGTAGATGGGTTCACCTTTTAGGTTGACTGCTGGGTGTTCTTGGACTGGGCTGTTCTTGGCAAGAGGGCCCAGAATGGCAGGTTTTAAACTGGAGACATGGAATATGGGAGATATTCTGCTGTGAGGGCGAAGTTCTAATCTGTATGAGACCTCATTGATGCGTCAAAGTACCTTGAATGGTCCGATGTAACGTGGCTGAAACTTCTGACAGGTATTGGGTTCTCTGAGGTTCTTTGTGGCTACCCATACTCTGTCACTGGGAGAGAAGTCTGGATTGTTACCTCTGCATTTGTCTGCATACTCCTTATGCTTAGCATTGACAGTCTCTAAACGTTGGTGTACCTCCTTCCAGATTGCTTGGCTGTGAGAGAACCAGTCTTCCACTGCTTGTACTTGAATTGGCGCATTGTCCCAGGGGAACAGGGGCAGTTGGTAGCCAAGTATGCACTGGAAAGGTGTTAGTTGAGTTGTGGAGTGCTTGAAGGAGTTTTGTGCATACTCAGCTCATGGAAGGAATTGGTCCCAGTCCTTCTGGTTCTGCAGAAAGATAATTCTCAGAAAACACCCGATTTCTTGGTTGGCCCATTCTACTTGGCTGTTTGATTGTGGGTCAAGTAGACTTACTGACACCCCTAATTGTTCCATAAAGCAAGTCCAGAAACGTGAGAGAAACTGGGGGCCCCAGTCACTGACTATGTCCTCAGGGATACCATAGTACCTGAATACTTGTTGGAAGAGTAGCTCTGCTGTCTGGAATGCCGTGGGGATGCCAGGTAATGGGATGAGTTTCAATGCTCTGGAGAACTGGTTAATGGTTACCATGATGGTGGTGTTACCTTGGGAGGGGGGGAGGTCTGTAAGGAAGTCAATGGCTAGGTGGAACCAGGGTCTTTGAGGTATTGGGAAGGGACACAGTTTGCTGGCAGGAAGGGTTCTAGGAACTTTTGCTTGGGCACACTCAGAGCAAGAGGTGATGAAATGATTAATTTCTGTCAGCATGTTCTCCCACCAGTACTTATTCCTCAGCATATGATGTGTTCATTGGCTGCCAGGATGTTATGTGGCAGGAGATGTAATGCGTCCGCCTCGGAGATATTTAGGAACATAAAGGAGGCCTGGTGGGAGGTTAATGGGACTTGTCTGTGGTTGGGAGTTTTGCATTTCTTGGTCCAAGTCCCAAGTAATGGACTGTACAAAGCAATGGGATGGGAGAATGGGATGGGTGACTGAATCTTGACATGATGAGTCAAAGGTTCAGAATAGGGCATCTGTTTTGGTGTTCTTTGAACCAGGGTGGAATGAGATTGTAAAATTGAAATGAGTGAAGAAAAGTGCTCATCTGGCTTGATGTGGGTTTAACCTCTTAGTCTTCTTGAGATATTTGAGGTTCTTGTGATTGGTTAGAATCACAAAGGGCTGCATAGCTCCCTCTAGCCAGTGTCTCCATTCCTCAAGGGCTAGTTTGATGGTGAGCAGTTCTCTGTTCCCAACATCATAATTCCTCTCAGCACAGGTGATTTTTCTCAAGAAAAAGGCTACTGGACTAAACTTGTGTTTCTCACCACAATGCTGAGATAAGATTCCTCCTACCCCTGTGTCAGATGCATCTACCTCAACAGTGAACAGCTTGGTCGGGTCAGGATGCTGTAGAACTGGGGCAGAGGTAGTGGCGTGCTTGAGGCAGTTAAATGCTTCTTCTGCCAAAGGATTCCATTGGAGACGCTTTGGTCCCTTCTCAAGCAGGGCCTTTAGGGGAGTGGCAATTGTGCTGAAGCCCCTAATGAAATGGCAATAAAAGTTGGCAAAGCCTAAGAAATGCTGAAGGTCCTTCACAGATGTGGGCATTGGCCAGGGCATGACAGCAGATACTTTGGCAGAATCCATGCTGACACCTTCTGCGCTGATAATATAGCCAGGAAGGAGATTCAGTTTTGATGGAATTCACACTTTTCTGCCTTCACTTAGAGGTGATTGGCCAGCAGGCGCTGGAGAACTGCTCTGATATGATCATGGTGGCTTCTTTCATCAGGAGAGTAGATTAGGATGTTGTCTATATAGGCAATGGTGAACTTACCTAGCATGTCCCTTAGCACATCATTGATAAGACAGTAGAAGACGCTAGGCACCGAAGAAAGGCCATAAGGCATTACCTAGTACTCAAAATGGCCAGCGGTTTTACTGAAGGCGGTTTTCCATTCATCTCATCCGAATAAGGAAAGGCGGTTGTAGGCATTAAATTGGCCAAGCTTAGAAAATATCTTGGCAGATTGTAGCTGTTCTAAAGCTACAGAAACAAGGAGAAGAGGACAGGGATACTTGATTGTGACTTGGTCCAATCCTCTGTAGTCAATACATGGCCGGAGTCCACCACCTTGTTTCTCCACAAAGAAGAAGCCAGCTGATGCAGGAGACTTGGAAGGATGGATGTACCCTTATTTGAGGGCCTCTTGTATATACTCCTTCATGACAGAGTGTTCCTTCTGGGATAGGGGATAGATGCGACCATGCGGCAGTCACATGCCTGGTAGTAGATCGATACCGCAGTCATAAGGTCGGTGTGGTGGTAGCCTGCAGGCCTTCCCCTTACTAAAAACCTCCTTCAGGTCCATATAGCACTCAGGAACACTCTCCATGGAGTCCGACTGTGGACTCTATACTGAGATGGAAGAAAGACTGTTTTGGGGATGAGACAGACAATTCTGAAAGCAGGTAGATGACCACTGGAGAATTTCTTTATTTTGCCAAGAGATGAGTGGATCGTGAAACTGTAGCCAGGGGTAACCAAGAATGATGTTGTGGTTAATGGTAGTGGTCACATAGAGGGAGATGAGTTCCGAGTGTAGTGCCCCCACCTGTATGTGAATGGGAGCAGTGCGAATGGTGACAAGACCATCATCTATGGTTCCTACATCGATGGTTCTGATGCTGAGTGCACTTTGCAGAGGGGTTGTAGACAGGTTGAACCTCTGGACAATCGTGCTGCTGATGAAATTCCCCTCTGCCCCTGAGTCAACAAAAGCAGATAGAATGTGTGTAGAGGATGCCAATTTTAATAACACTGGAACTTTAAAGAATTTCAAATTGAATTTTCTCACTGGACTCGCTGCGTGAACTGGACTTTCAGCTGGGCCGGTGTGGGAAGGATAGATAGGACAGTGGCTAATCTGATGCTCAGAACTCCCACAGTAGAAACAGAGACCCTCCCTCCTCAGTCTTTTACGCTCAGCACATGTCAAACGGGTGCGGGATACTGCCATATAGTAGGTATGTTGTCCTCAGAAGGTTGAACCGGTTGGAGACTTTCTTGTATCGAGGGTCGGTGTGTCAATAAATGATCTAGCTGGATCACTAGGTCGATGAGGGAGTCCAGCATTAGTTGCCCATCCCTACATGCCAGTTCACTGAGGATCTCGGGACGAAGACCTTGGTGAAAAGATGGCTTTCAACAGTGGATCATTCCATCCACTGGCCGCCGCTAGCATTCTGAAGTCCAGGGCATATTCAGCGACTCCTCTGGAACCTTGTGATATGGTGAGCAAGCTTTCACTGACTTCGATTCCCTTGGGTTTTTGGTCAAATGCTGTCTTGAACAATGTGAGGAATTGTTCATACAAAGTCGTATGCTCACTGCCATTTTTCCAAATGGCACTTGCCCACTGTAACACCTTGACAGTGAGAAATGACAGAAACTTAGTGAGCTTGTGTTTGTCAGAGAGATTAGGCATGGTGGAGAAGTACATGGAGCACCGAAGTAAGAATCCTTCAGGTGGCACAGTGGTATAAGTGGTTAGCACAGTTGCCTCCCAGCAAGAAGGTTCTGGGTTTGAACCCAGCGGCTGGCAAGGGCCTTTCTGTATGGAGTTTGCATGTTCTCCCCGTGTCTGTGTGGGTTTCCTCCAGGTGCTCTGGTTTCCCCCACA
>JAPEIY010000010.1:3824959-3835126 GCA_026122135.1 Cathorops aguadulce | reverse complement strand
CTGGGATAGGCTCCAGCTTGCCTGCGACCCTGTAGAACAGGATAAAGCGGCTAGAGATAATGAGATGAGATGAGACTACTACGATTATGGTGTAAAAATCCACTATATGATCACTCTAAAAGTATTGTATTTTATTTATATCACAACTCCATCTTATTTGTGATGAGTAAAAATGAGGATTCGAACACGAGAGATTGATGTGTCCATGAGAGATGAGAAAAGCATTACTTACCATTGCCCTTTTTGTAATACATGCAAACAATAAACCGGTTATTACCACGACCACCAGCTTCAAGTGATTATTTACAGAGAAGACACACCAAAGACGGGTTACACATGTATATAAACCTGTGATTTGCAACTGCACTGCTAACAGAGCTGCTGTTCAGTCAATACCTTCTGACCAATCATAATTCAGAATTCAACAACAATGTAATTTCCTGAAGCTAATGTTTATGGAACCAGTATCCAGTGTTTGTGTTTTACAGTAGGCAAAGGTGAATCTTCATGACAGAGGAGTTTATGCTTTGCAGTCTACATGTTGTAACATGCTGTAACATGTTAGCAATAACAGGAACTGACTTGTTTCACAAACCATCCAGAACATATAGCAGGATAAAACATATGATGTTTTCTTCAATAATTAATTAAAAAAATGTAGTCGCTGGCAAATTGTTGTTGTTGAAGAGGAATAAAGCACTTTGAGACATGCTGTTATACGGAAATAATAAATTCTGGGGTGGTAACAGTAATGCCGCTTGACAACCCTGTTGTTGATTATTCTGTTGAGAGTGTAGCAACACACTTTAACACACATACACACAAACGTATTCCATGTTTAACTGTGTAGAACACCCGGCACATCTACATTGTGACATTAACACATACTTCGGTATAAAGGCACCTAGGGGTCTCATTCACACTTAATGAGCAATATGTTATTCAGCTGCAGGTTTAACATTTGACACCATAAATAATCTCTCTCTCTCTCTCTCTCTCTCTCTCTCTCTTTCAGGTCTTTCTATATATCATACACAGAGTAAATCAACATCCTTCTCACTGTATATTATTCTCTGCATACCGTTGACATTTGGCACTTTTCCAAAAAATTGCCAATTTCACTTGAATAAACAAATACAGTGTCAGTTCTAAGTGCTAAAGTGTTCAGTTAACACAGAACATAAGGGATTCATCATACCAGCTGAATGTAGAACTCTTCACCAGAGGATTTTTTCCTTTTCAGAGATCTCTGTTAAGAAGCAAAGACGTCTTAACCATCCAAAGATACCCCTTTGTTTAAATGCCAAAACCTCTAACTTGCCAACAAACTCAAGGAGCCTATTTCTATCAGAGCCAAGAACCTTTAACTGTTAAAAGACCTCTATGTGGAACCATTATTAAGAGCAAAGAACCTTCACTTTCCAAAGACCTCTCGTGGAAACCATTTGTCCTTTGAGCCCAGAATCCTTAACTATCCCAAAAATCACTTTCACAAATAGTAAAGGATCCTTAACTATCTATAGACTTCCATTTAGAACCCATATATAATGCTTAACTCTGCATAAAAACCCTGGTACAACCATTTTTCTCTAATGGTGAAAAATTTGTAAGAACTGTTTTTTCTAAGAGTGAAGGAACCTTAGAAGAGCCTTCTTTCCTGGAGCCAAGAATAATGAATTGTGAATATTGAAGAACCCATAACAAATCAAAGTACCTTTGAAGGACCTTCCATGGAGCCAAGGACCCTTAACTGCTCAAAGAATCCTTGTTGAACTGTATTTTTTTCTAACAGTGAAAGAGCCTGCCAAAAGTGTTCCTCTTGTTATTTTGTCCCTTTTGAACCTGCCAAAACTGTTCAAAGAACCCATGTGGAAATGTTTTCATAAAAAAGGATGGAGCCTTAGCTGTCCAAAGAATCCAAGAACCCATGTGTAACAAACACTTTTTGATGAGAGGCAAAAACCAAGAGTCCATGTTTAAGAGGAAAGGAACTTTAGCTGTCTAAGGAACGTCTGTGAAGCCCTTTTTTCTTTGAAGCAAGAACCAATAATGATTAAAAATTTCCTGAGGAATCCCTCTTTCCTATAAAGGCAATTAGCCTTAACCAATAAATCCCAACAACCGTTATAGAACCAGGGTGCCTAGAACCCTGACAAAGAACTCTGGAAGAGCCTATTTTAATGAACTCTTAACTAACCAAAGTAGTTTTTCTTTAATACCAAGAACCATTAACTATGGAACTGTTTGTTTGTTTGTTTGTTTGTTTGTTTGTTTTTGCCTCCCCCCCAAGAATGGAGGAACCTTTACTATCCAAATACTGTATATTCTGTGAAATCTGAGGATTTTATTCTATAAAAACAAAGAACACTTAACTTTCCCCTTGTAGAACTTTTTTCTTATGGCAAAGAACAAATAACTGCATAAAACTTTTGTCAACCATTTTTATCTAATACTGAAGAGCTCTTAACGAGTCAAAGAACTCCAGAGAACCAAAAGCCCAAGAACCCCAGTATAACCATTTCTGTAAGAAAAGTCAATATTCAGAATTGAAAGTGAAAAGTACAAGACATAGTGAAGCTTCAGAACTCAGGTTAGTGAGCTGAGACTGGTACGCTTATTTAATTAGTTGCTGCTTTACACTTGAGCTGTGCAGAAATCACATTCATTTGCATGCAGTGCATTAATTCTACACCAAAACAAATGTAGAATGTCAGTTCCACTCTCAGTATTACAGCAAAATTGATGAAAGGATTATCCAACAAATGGGCTGCCTAAAAATCAGTCACTGACCTTTCCCTGCCCAAACAACCCATGTGGAACCATTTTCCAGAAGGAAGTTTAGCTATCCAAGAGCCAGGAACCCTTACTGAACTAAAGAACCCTTGATGATATTTTAATTCCAAGAGCAGTTGACTGTATAAAGAACACTTAAAGAACTATTTCAGAAGCCATCTAAAAGAGTTAAGAATACTTAACTACTCAAGAACCCCTGAGAATCCTTAAGTATTCAAAGAAGCCTAAACAAACAGTGTACCCTCACTTACAGTGGCTGGCAGGGGCCAGTGTGCTGCAAATGCAGAAAACACATCCAAAATCTGAATTTTCCATATTTGCATGTGTTTTCTGTATTTTTATATCAATCCAACGCCCCTTTCACATATCAAATCCATTATGGTATGAGGGAAAAACAACACTGAATAGATAAAATTAATTCCCACTCAGTCTTCCATAACAGAAAAGTAACAGATATCATGTATTCCCACCTGACTGTATTTAATGGAATGCTACAACACAACAATCATGTGAGACAGGATATAATGCATAATTCATTAGCTAGTTTGCAACATGGCATGAGTTGAGCTGTCTCTGTTGAGAGAGTTGTCTTCCTGTTTCTGAGCATTTGTTTTGTTCAAGCAAAGGCTCATTGATATCATTTTTGCTTCTACAGTGGTATTGCTGTACCTGCTGCCTCGCTCATATAAGCATGACCCCTCGAAGTACACACCCAGAATGCAATGCGCCATGCTGCTCATTTTTTATCGACAACATTAACCATGCAAAGCTGTTTTCACTTTTTTCACTTATTACTCGCCTTATTAAATCCCAGCTTCTGTTAATTTAGCTTGTATTTGTTTTTATTTTCCATGCTGATGCTCGCTGTGTTCCTCACTTCTACTGTCATTTTTTCACGCATTGTTAAACATCATGAAAAACATGATAAAAAATACTAAGTGGAAATGTCAGAATAATGTTCATTAGAGAGAGCGAGAGAGAGAGAGAGAGAGCACATTCACATTATTTGTATTACAGTAAATTGTTAGAACTGTTTTATTATTATTAGTAACTGATGTTGATGTAATTGTGTGTAGTTTCGAAATTAAAATGTATCATAGTGATGTATGGGCATGAAAAAAGGCTTTATATATGGTTTGCTCCTATTTGTGGTTTCAGATGTCCAAGTTAGATTTTAGAACATATACACTGCAGATATGGCATGCCCACTGTATCTACCAATGTTTTCTTTGCTTGTTGTTCTGAGTTTGTTTCCATTTGCCTTACATCAAGGCAGTATTAGATGTGCTGTCTCAATATCATTACATCATCATTTACATCACCATGAGCAATGTCACCACCATCACCACTGTCACAACATGTAAATCTGATGGTTCCAATTCCCACTGAAACCATGACAAAATATTTCTGTAAATGTTACAAGGTTGACAGGTTGACAAGATTAACATTCTGACTTTGGTGTTTTAGTCCCATTCATCACACACAATGCCATTACAGCATTATAATGGAAAATTTATGGTTTTTCACTGTGAGTGAGAATGGTGTAAGACAGTTGATCTAATCTGCATGTCTCTGGGAGGAAACTGAAGCACCCAGAGTAAACCTATGCAGGCACAGGAAGAACATGCAAACTCTACACAGAAAGGCTCCAGTCAGCCATGAGGTTTGAACCCAGAACCATCTTGCTGTGAAGCAACAGTATGAACAATTGCACCACCATGCCCATATTCACGTGACTGATGAATTTTCAGCACATTGCCATTTGCCGGCCACCATACTCACCATTCCAAAAAGAAAACGTTTTCAGTTACATGAATGTGACCACTTTCCTCTTACCAATTGGGACCATTGCTTGAGGAATGTTCAAATAATAATCGTGAAGCAGAGCATTATCACAGCAGAAGATGCTGGAGCATTATTTTCAGAATGTTCCAGTTGGATCTTCTCCAGCAACATTCTCTGGCAACTGGAGCTGTAGCGAGGCCCTTGGAGCAGAGGAGTATGAGTGATGTGTCCATGTTGAGAAGCGTGTAGTGATGTTCTGATGAACAGAACCTAAACAGAACCGAGTCATGTTTAGTGTCTGCGCCGATTATTTGTGAGGTTTTATTTTTATTCTGTGAACATTACACAGAATTATTCATCACACATCTTCATTTCTGTGTGTACAATTATGTATGTGTGTGAATTAAATATGAGCAGCTGTGGGGTGAATAAGTTACAACACACACACATTCTGTCATACATTTGTTCATTTATAAGTCATTGTAGGAATATAGCGGGTGCATGGAGCACAGAAGGACAGCAGGCCAGAAATGAGTTCCCAGAAAACTTTATTTGCACTTTTCAGTTGCAAAGTACACACACTCTCCCAGCCACACGCACATACACAAGTTATCTGGTTGGGGAGATAGCGCCCTTCCTCTGCTCTCTCCCTCCTTTTATAGGGCGCAGTCACTGGGGAAGACATACACAAACACAGGTTAACTAACATCAGGTGTAGTGATTCTGCCACTTACTTTCCCTGACTCCGCCCTCCATTCACAGACCGACGCTTGACCATGCCCCCACTGCCACATACCTCCATCGCCCGACTTAGGCTGGGGAGCCATCCGGCCTGCAGCCGACTCCCTCCCCCTTGACTGGAGAGGAAGTCCGCCACAACCATCTGTGCCCCCGGCCTGTGGACCACCTTGAACTTAAACGGCTGGAGTGCCAGATACCAACGGGTGATCTGCACGTTGGCATCCTTCATGTGGTGGAGCCACTGGAGGGGCGTGTGATCCAAACAGAGGGTGAAAGGGCATCCCAGTAGGTAGTAGCAGAGGGCGAGGACCACCCACTTGATGGCAAGGCACTCTTTCTCTATAGTGCTGTAACGGCCCTCATGCACCGACAGCTTCCTGCTGATGTACAGCACTGGGCGATCCTCCACCTCCACCTCCTGGGACAGAACAGCCCTCTGTCTGATGCGTCCGTCTGCAAAACAAAGGGGAGAGTGAAGTCAGGGGAGTGTAACAGTGGCCCCGTGCACAGTGCAGCCTTTACCTCGGAGAAAGCCCACTGGCATTGCTCCATTCACTGGATCGGATCTAATGCCCCCTTTTTAGTGAGATCAGTCAGCAGGCTGGTGACGTCTGAATAATTAGGTATAAACTAATTATAGTAGCCAGCTAGCTAGCCCCAGGAACTGCCTCACCCCCTTTTTGGTCTTGGGCCTTGGACAGGCTGCAATCGCTGCTGTCTTATTAATTTGGGGACCCACCTGCCCATTGCCCAAATGGAAGCCCAGATACCATACTTCCACCTGTCCAATCGCACACTTCTTCGAGTTGGCTGTGAGACCCATTCACCTCAGCGACCTAAAGACAGCCCTCAGGTGTTGTAGATGCCTCAGCCAGTCATTACTATAGATTATAATGTCATCGAGGTATGTGGCCGCATAGGTGGCATGGGGGCAGAGGACCCTATCCATAAGCCACTGGAACATAGCGGGTGCCACAAACAGCCCAAAAGGAAGTGTGACAAACTGGTGTCAGCCAAACGGTATGGAAAAGGCTGTTTTTTCTCGGGATAATGGAGTCAAGGGGATCTGCCAATATTCCTTTGTCAAATCCAATGTCAAATATAAATGAGCCGTGCCTAGTCGATCAAGCAACTCGTCAATATGAGGCATTGGGTACGTGTCGAATTTAGACACTGCATTGACTTTTCTATAGTCCACACAGAACCAGACCGACCCATCAGCTTTGGGAACCAAGACCACCGAGTGGCTCCAGTCACTGTGGGACTCCTCAACAATGCCCATGTCGAACATGGCCTCGAATTCTTCCCGAACCACCTTTTTTTGTGTTCGGGCAGCCTGTAAGGGCGGCTGCGCACTACCACCCCCAGTGCCTAGTTGATCAAGCAACTCCTCAATACAAGGCATTGGGTATGCATTGAATTTAGACACTGCGTTGACTTTTCTATAGTCCACACAGAACCGGACTGACCCGTCAGCCTTGGGAACCAAGACCGCCGAGCTGCTCCAGTCACTGTGGGACTCTTCAACGATGCCCATGTCGAGCATGGCCTTGAGTTCTTCCCGAACCACCTTTTTTTGTGTTCAGGCAGCCTGTAAGGGCGGCTGCACACTACCACCCCTGGGGGCATCTCAATGCGGTGCTCTATGAGGCAGGTGCAGCCAGGCAGGGGTGAGAACATGTCCAAAAATTCGGCTTGCAATTGGGCAACCTCCATGAGTCGGGTCAAGGAGAGGTGGTCTCCACAGGGGACCGGAGTGGTAGTCAATGTTCCTTTTTGAACCTCCGGCCCCAGCTCCGCCTTCTCTGGAACCAGCAACACCAACGCCACGGGGACCTCCTCGCTCCAAAGTTTTAACAGATTGAGGTGGTAAATCTGTAATGCCCCACCCCTGTCCATTCGCCTCACCTCATAGTCGACATCCCTGACTCGCCGTGTGACCTCAAAGGGTCCTTGCCACTTGGCGAACAATTTGGAGCTTCACGTGGTCAACAGTACGAGTACTTTAATCTCCCGGTGCGAACTCCGTAAGGCGCCTGCCCCTGTCGTACAGGCGGACTTGCCGTTCTTGGGCCTGCCGCAAATTTTCCTGGATTAGGTGTGTGGAGTTTTGCGCGCAGGCAAGAACGTACTGAATTTCATTTTTGCTCGGTGAAGGTCCCTCCTCCCAATTTTCCCGCAATACATCTCGGATGCCCCGCGGCTTAAGCCCATATAATAATTAGAATGGGGAGAACCCCGTGGAGGCTTGTGGGACCTCTCGCACTGAGAACAACAGGGGTTCAAGCCATTTATCCCAGTTGCCTGCGTCCTCGCTTATTAATTTTTTAATTATATTTTTGAGTGTGCGATTAAACCTTTCAACTAAACCATCCATTTGTGGGTGATAAACACTGGTGCAGATTGGCTTAATTCCCAATAACCCATACAGTCCACACAGTGTGCATAACATAAATGTAGTGCCTTGATCAGTCAGAATCTCTTTGGGGATTTCAACTCGGGAGATGACGTGGAAGAGCGCTTCCGCAACACTACGCGCTGAGATATTGCGGAGAGGCACTGCTTCTGGGTATCATGTTGCATAGTCCACCAGAACTAAAATAAAGCGATACTCTCGTGTTGACCAATCTAATGGCCTGATGAGATCCATCCCAATTCTTTTGAACGGGTTCTCGATTAATGGCAGAGGGCGCAAAGGCGCTTTTGGAATGGCTGCTGGATTTACTAACTGGCATTCGCGGCATGCCGTACACCACCTACGGACATCGCTGCGAATCCCTGGCCAATAAAACTGGGCCATTATTCGGGCTAGTGTCTTATCCTGCCCCAAGTGTCCAGCCATGGGATTAAAGTGGGCCACCTGGAATACAAATTCCTAGCGGTTCTTTGGGATCAAAAGCTGTGTTCTTAGTCTTAGCTCCTTAGTCTGAGTGTCCTGCATCACTCAGTATAATCTATCCTTAATAATGGAAAAATAGGTGAAGGATGGGGTGGCGTTTGGCTGGAGCGTTTGACCATTGATTACTCTCACTTGGTCAAATGCATGCCGCAGAGTCTCGTCTCATGACTGTTCTTGTGGGAAATCCTCGAGGGATTCCCCGAGAGATGGAGGAGGAGACAGTGGCTCCTCGCTATGTCATGGCGATAATGTAGACTGCTCTGCGATAGCTGCTCCAGCCAATGCCACCACGGAACCTCCCCCTCTTAAGCTATAGCAGGACCCACTCTTCACTAGATGCCTCATTAATTCCCCAAATCCAGGCCAATCGGTCCCCAAAATTATCGAGTGGGTAAGGCGAGGGTTAACCACCGCCTTTACTCTAAATTTTTCCCCTCGAAAAAAAAAATGGGGACTAGCACTAGAGGATATTTGTGAATGTTCCCATGCACACACAACACTTTCACCAATGGTGCTCCCCCCAATGCCTCGGTTTGCATCAGGCTTTGGCGAACTGAGGTCTGATTACAGCCCGAGTCCACCAATGCCTGATATGTATCCCCTTGGACACTCACCAGTATGCGATATGCTCCAGCTCGATCAGGGGCAGCTCTTGGCACATCGGGGATCCGAACCACCGCGCCCACTTCCATTGCCTAGCATTGCTGTTGTAGATGGCCCGGCTCCCCACAGCGCCAACAAACTGTCCCAGACTTTCCCTCTGCACTGGTGCTCCAGGGCTCAGTCACCTGAGGTGGGGAAGAGGCAGACACAGAAGGTAGAAACGGGAGGGCACCTCGGGTACGGGGAGTTGGTTGGGGTGGCGCTGACCCCCGCCTCCGGGGTGGGGGAATAGGGCGAGAGCGAGACACAGGAGGAGAGAGAGAGAGAAGAGAGAGGAAGAGCTGGGTTGAAGTCCTGCCATCGGAACAGCTGCCATATGGTTCTCCGCTAGTTCAATGGCCTGATCCAGTGACGCCGGGCGGTGGCACTGGACCCACTCTGTGGTTCCTGCTGGCAGACGCGAGATGAACTGTTAAGTACCACCTGGTCGATGATCCCCTCGGCGTCACGGTTGTCGGCCCCCAACCACCACCAGCAGGCGTCCCGGAGCTGATGGCCAAATGCAAATGGCCGGCTGACTTCCTTCAGACGTAGAGCATGGAAGCGCTGTCTCTGTTGCTCCAGGGTGCGTCCCACCCGCTGGAGGATGGCTCAGTGAAGGTCTGCGTAGACCAGTCGGCAGTCAGCGGGGAGCTGGAGTGTGGCCAGCTGCGCCTCACCCGTCAGTAGTGGGAGGAGGCGTGCCACGCGTTGCTCCACCGGCCATCCCGAGGCCTCAGCTGTCTGTTCAAACAGAGTGAGGAAGGCCTCGGGGTTGTCCTGCGGGCCCATCTTCGCCAGGGTGAAGGGGGAAGGGCCCGAGCGGTGGAGATGGGGGACCCTGCCAACACGAAGAGATGCCGGAACATCCAACGGTCTTCTTGCTGGGCCAACACCAGGGCCTTGAATCGCTATTCTTGATCCTTCTGGAGGGTGATGAGCACCTGGTGTTGGTTCTGCTGGGCGGTGACGAGGGCGTGGACCAACTCAGTGAATGGGAAGGACTCCATGGGGCTGTTTTCTTCTGTGCTCCAAGTTCCGGGTTTCGGCACCACTGTAGCAGTTCGTATGTGTGGGAGGAGCACAGAAGGACGGCAGGCAGAACTGAGTTCCAGAAACTCTCTTATTTTGACACTTTTCAGATGTCAAATTAACTCTCAGACACACATCACAAACACCCACACGCAGGCAGCGTCTGGTTTGGGGAGCGAGACTCCTCTGCATTATATGAAGGGTGCGGTCACTGGGAAGACACACAAACACATGTTAATTGACAACAGGTGACATGAATCTGCCACTTACCTTCC
>JAPEIY010000010.1:3783352-3795446 GCA_026122135.1 Cathorops aguadulce | reverse complement strand
TAGCACTCCGAGCTATGGAAAAGCAAACTGGTTCTCAGCTGGCTCGCAAGTTGAACGAGTTGTGAACCAGCACCGGCACTGGCCCCGAACCAGCCCTGGAACTGATTTGGTGGAAAAGGGGTTTCTGTATGCTGGAGCATTACAATTTCCCTTCACTAGCACTCAGAGGCCCAAGCCTTTCCCAGCACGACGATCCCTCTGTACACAAAGTGAGCTCCATGAACACATGGTTTGCCAAGAACGGACTGGAAGAACTCGAGTGTTTCCGCAGGCGATTGTTTTCTAAAACATCCCACAGACTGCATCAGTGTCCTAACTGTCATTAGACAGCCTTAATTCATCGCAGCTCTGATTTCCATATGCATATTGTCACAGCTTTATTAGCATGCCATCGTTATACATGTTATTCGCAGAAGAGAGTGATCTATCATCACTAAGTGGTTGGACGCGGGGTGTTGAAGTAATCAGATGATAGCAATATTAATGACAGGTGTCTATCGGGGAGCACGGCATCAATAATGCAACTGCGCTTGTGTTCTCTTCACTCAGGCAATGCCCTAAAACACTCAGACTTTATACTAGTCAGCATGATATAGTAGCGGAGAATTACAGACGAGCAGAAACTGAGTAAACAGCCAAGTGAGCTGCTGTAGAAATAAATAAAGTGGTGCAACATGATGAAATCAGTGACATTGTTTTGTTATACCTGTCAATAAAGTATAGCACATTACTTATGTACAGATGTCTGTCTGCCAGATGCCATGCCTCAAATAAAAGTAAAACACCAATACCTACAGTAATTCGACAGAATTGTACAGTATGGTCTCTTGACTCATGAATCCAGATTCCTTGACAATGTTAGAGATGAGTAGAGTGTGTAATGAAATTCTGAAAGTCAGACAATATTTTCTATCAACTCCTATCGAAAGATATTAGTTGGAGATTAAACCAACAGAGAAGCTCGCCATGGTCACATATACAAGCACAATCGAGTATTTTTCTTAATTATTATTTTTTCTTCTTCGTATATCCCAGCTCACAGGGTTCAAAGCATACCATGGCGTCTTTCCCCTGGAGCAGACAGGGCTAAGTGCAGTTGCAACTTGGAGGTTAACTTACAGTCTTTTGATCTCAAAAGCTTTAAACTCTCATCACCCCTTTCCACTAATTGAACATTCTAACAGAATGTTATTATAAATGTTCATTGACTGTTCAATAGGTTTTAAGAAGGCGAAGGCTCTAGGCTAATGGCCAGAAGGCTGTGAAATCAAGCTCCAGCACCCAGCAAGTTACACCGTCTTCTCCAGGGACTGGGACTTAACCTCCTAACCTCCTGAAAAGTAGCCCAGAGCCTTAACTCCTAACCCTCCCTCCAACCATCCATCCATCTTCTACCGCTTATCCGAATCCGGGTCGCGGGGGTAGCAGCCTAAGCAGAGTATCCCAGACTTCTCTTTCCCCGGCCACCTCCACCAGCTCTTCCGGGGGAATACCGAGGCGTTCCCAGGCCAGCCGAGAAATGTAATCTCTCCAGCATGTCCTGGGTCTGCCCCGGGGTCTCCTCCCGGTGGGGCATGCCCAGGTGGCATCCTAACAAGGTGCCTGAACCACCTCAACTGACTCCTTTCGATGTGGAGGAGCAGCGGTTCTACTCAGAGTCTCTCCTGAATGACCAAGCTTCTCACCCTGTCTCTAAGGGAGAGCCCAGCCACCCTGTGGAGAAAACTCATTTCTACTGCTTGTATCCGTGATTTCATTCTTTCAGTTACTACCCATAGCTCGTGACCATAGGTGAGAGTGGGAGCATAAATGGACCAGTAAATTGAGAGCTTTGCCTCGGCGCACTAACATCAGAGTTCTCCCCAGTGAATGAGAGGGTCGTTTCCCTGTGCCTTCGGGTCAGAGAATGGTTTCTGACTCATTTGCGCTTATGTGCCAAATGGTAGTTCAGAGTAACCGGCATTCTTAGAGTCCTTGAGTGGGGTGCTAGACAGTGCACTACGAGGAGACTTCATTGCTTTACTGGGAGACTTCAGTGCTCATGTGGGCAATGATGGTGAGACCTGGAGGGGTGTGATTGGGAGGAACAACCTGCCCAATCTGAACCCGAGTGGTGTTCAGTTGCTGGACTTCTGTTCCACGCATGGTTTGGCCATAACAAACACCATGTTCGAGCATGAGGGTGTCCATGAATGCACGTGGCACAAGGACACCCTAGGCCGTAGATCAATGATTGACTTTGTAGTCATTTCATCTGATCTACGACCATATGTCTTGGACACTCGGGTGACAAGAGGAGCAGAGCTGTCACCTGATCACTACCTGGTGGTGAGCTGGATCAGATGGCAGGGGACGAGGCTGGACAGACCTGGTAGGCCCGAACTTGTAGTGAAGGTATGCTGGGAATGTCTGGCGGAGGCTCCCGTCCATCGGATCTTCAACTGCCACATCCAGCAGAGCTTCAACTGCATACTGGGGGAGGATGGGAACATTGAGTCCGAGTGGACCATGTTCCACACCTCCCTTGCTGAGGTGGCAGTGCAGAGCTGCGGCTGCAAGGTTGTTGGTGCCTGTCGTGGCAGTAATCCCCGAACCTGGTGGTGGACACCTGTGGTGAGGGGAGCCATCAAGCTGAAGAAGGAGTCCTATTGGGCTTGGTTACCCTGTGGGTCTCCAGAGGCTGCTAACAGATACTGATGGGCCAAGCGGAATGTAGCTCTGGCGGTCACTGAAGCAAAAAGTTGGGTGTGGGAGGAGTTCGGTGAGGCCATGGAAAGTGACTTTCGGTTGGCCTTGAAGAGATTCTGGCAAACCGTCCGGTGGCTCAGGAAGGGGAAGCAGTGCTCTGTTCCTACTGTTTACAGCAAGGAAGGAGTGCTGTTGACCTCAACTGGGGACATCGTCTGACGGTGGAAGGAATACTTTGAGGATCTCCTCAATCCCACCTTCAAAAATATGTTTTGCATATCTTTCACCTATCTTTTGTACCATTTAAACACAAGTGTCCTCGTTGTCTCTTCAGTCATCTGATCTCTGTTTGTGCTAACACTAGTACTCAAATCAGCACCCATTTATTTGGGCACTTCTGCTCTGCGTCTGGTGTTCATACAGCTCATGGTGTTAATGCAGTGACTGGTGTTCATACAGCTCCTGGTGTTAATGCAGTGACTGGTGTTCATACAGCTCCTGGTGTTAATGTAATGCCTGGTGTTAATGCAGTGGCTGGTATTAGTGCAGCTCCTGGGTGTTAATGCAGTGGCTGGTGTTAATGCTGTGGCTGGTGTTCAAGCAGCTCCTGGTGTTGATGCAGTGGCTGGTGTTAATGCAGCTTCTGGTGTTAAAGCAGTGGCTGATGTTAAAGCAGCTTTCAGTAATGATGTAGTGTTTGGGACTAATGCAGAGCCTGGTGTTCATATAGCTCACTGGTTTTAATGCAATGTTCAGTGTTAATGTAGTTCTTGGTGTTAGTCCAGGCCACAGGGCTAATGTAGATCCTGCTGTTAATCCAGCATTTGGTATTAAAGCAGTGTCAGGTGTTAATGCAGCTCTTAGTCTTAATGTGCTGCTTAGTGTTAATGCAGCACTTGGTATTCATGCAGCACTTAGTGTTAATGCGGAGCTTCATGTTAATGCTGTGTTTAGTGTTAATGCAGTTCTTGGTGTTAACGCAACACTTAGTGTTAATGTGTTGATTAGTGTTAATGCAGTTCTCAATGTTAATTCTGTGCTTAGTGTTAATGCAGTAATTAATGCTGATGTGACACTTAACACAGTGCTTAGTATTAATGCAGCAGTTAGTGTTACTTCAGGACTTGGTGTTAAGGTAGCTCTTGCTGTTAATGCAGCATTAATGTTAATGTAGCCCTGAGTGTTAATGTAGTGCTTGGCATTAATGCAGTGCTTAAGGTTATTGCAACACTTTGTGTTAAAGTAGCTCTTAGTGTTAATGCAGTGCTTAGTGTTAATGTAGCTCTTAGTGTTAATGCAGTGCTTATAGTTAATTTAGTTCTACATGTTAATGCAGTGCTTACTTTTAATGTGGTTGCCAGTGTTAATGCAGTTTTAGTGTTAATGCAGCTTCATGTGTAAAAAGAGCTTCTGGTGTTAATTAATGCAGTTTTCAGTAGAAATACAATGATTCGTGTTAGTTACTGGTATTAATGCAGTGCTTGGTGATAATGCGGTGCTTAGTGGTAATGTAATGCCTGGTGTTAATGAGGCTCCTAGTGTCAACACAGCTCTTGATGTCAATTCAGTTTTGTGTTCCCAATTTCCAGGGTTAATGCAGAGCCTGGTGCTAATGCAGTGTTTGGTATTAATACCTGTGGTAATACAATACCCGGTGTTAATGCCGATGCAGATATTAATGCAGCTCACGGGTTGTAATTCAGTATTGGGTGTTAATGCAGCTTTCACTGCTAATGTAGCTCCTGATTTTAATGCAGGTCCTGATGTTAATGCAGCTCTCTATATTGAGTAGTGCTTAGTGTTAATGCAGCTCTCAGTGTTATTGCAGTGTCTGGTGTTGATGCAAGTTTTAATGCTAATGCAGCTTAGCAGTATTAATTCCACTTGTGGTTTTAATGTATTGTCTGGTGTTAATGCAGCTCATAGTGCCATGCAGCTCCTGGTGTTAATACATTGCCTGGTTTTAATACAGTGTTTGGTGTTAATGCAGATCCTAGTGTTAGTGTCTGATATTAATGCAGTTTCTGGGGATAACGCAGTTCCTGGTGTTAATAAAGTGCCGAGAGGTATTTCAGAGCTTAGTGCTAATGCAGAATCTCATGTTAATAAAGCTCATTGTGTTAATGCATTAACCCATGAGAGTGCTGCATCTGGTGTCCCCAGTGTTAATACACTGCTTGGCATTAATGCAGCTATTGTTAATGAAGTATCTGGAGTTAATGCAGATCCTTGTGTTAATGAAACCATCAGTGTTAATGCAGCACTACATGTTAATAAAGAGGTATGTTAATGTAGTGGTATGCCTGGAGTGAATGATTTGCAGACAGTGGTGGCTTATTTACTCTGAATTAATTATCAACTATTCTGTGTTAAGTATGGTAGATGGTGTGTAAATTATGATGAAGGTTGTGTCAGTTATTGTCTGGTGTATTAATTAGGTGGTGAAGTTTGATCCAGGGGAAGTGGAGCATGTCTTCCCCTTCGGCTGAAGGAGATTCCCAACCAGAAAGATCATTTTACACCAAATTCACGAGGCTTTGATCTTGGTGGATGCCAGACGTGTATGGCTCACCAAGTTAATGATTTCGCACCTCCAATCCAAACTGAAATACACACACACACACACACACACACACACACACACACACACACACATATATATATTCCAGCCTACAGAAGTTTCAGATGTCCCTCAATCTCTCTACCTGGCAGATCTGCAGTTGTTACTCCATCTCTGCAGGTGTCTCCTGATCCCTGTGACTGGAGGAGCTTCAGGCTCTCTACATGGAGAATTGACAGGTGTCCCTCTGTCTCTGTACCAGGAGGAGATTCAGGTGTCCCTCTGTTTCTGTACCTTTAAAAACTTAAGGTGTCCCACTGTCTTTGTACTTGAATGATCTGCTGGTGTCCCTCTGTCTCTGTACCTGGAGGATCTGCAAGTGTCCCTCCATCTCTGTTCCAGGAGGAGCTTTAGGTGTCCCTCTGGGACTGTACCTGAAGGACCTGCAGGTCTCCTGCTGTTTCTGTATCTAGAAGAGCTTCAGATGAGCCATGGTTTCTGTACCTGGAACATCTATAGGTGTCCCTTTGGCTCTGTACCTGGTGGCTCTGCAGATATACCTCCATCTCTGTATTTATATGATCTGCAGGTGTCCCTTTATCTCTCTACCTGGAGGATCAACAGGTGTGCCTCTGTCTCTGTACCTGAAGGAGCTTCAGGTGTCCCTCTATCTTTGTACTTGGAACAGCTGCAGGTGTCCCTCCATCTCTGTACCTGATGGATCTGTAGGTGTCCCTCCATTTCTGCAGTGGTTTAGGGTTTATGTCTGAATGAGACATGTTGAATCCTTCATCTACTGCTCCAGTAGCACCATTTGATTATTCAGGGATTAGGGCTTAAAGTTGATTTCTGGATGTGTTGAGAAATTGTGCAAGAGAAATTGTTGGATGTGTTAAATTTGCAAGAGAAATTGTGTTTTCAGCCACAGGATCAAGCACTAGCACAGCACTCAGAGGAAGCACCAAAGAAGGAGTTTCTGCAGCAGAGCAGGCAAGCCAGAAAGAGCAGAAACAAGGTCAAGCAGATGCAAAAGAGAATTCTGGAACTGTATTCGAGACTCCGTCAGTTTGACAGCATGAACAGAAAGCTCATACTGATGCAGGCTGTGGACCATTTGATTGAGAAAGTTTCCAGATCAACTATAGAAGGACCCCTTTACTGCATTGCATAAGGGTATTGTGGGAGCCTTGATCTTTTTGGTACAAACTATATACTTCCTTTTTGCAACCTTGATTGCATCTCTTCTCAAGATCCCATTCTACAAGACTACAGGACTTACAGTAAAAGAAGTTCACCATGCCTCCTTATGTTTTGTAGCTAGAAGTAAGAACTTTGTTTTTACAACTTCTCTGGCAACAAGAGGCATCTTCAAACCATCTACGTAATCCTCCAATACCACTCAATAATGGTGTACACCATATGGCTTGGGGGATGAAACCTTCATCCACTGCCTCAATAGCATCATATAGGGTTTTATGGGCTACAACTTGATCAGGGTGTAGGCATAGAATTTAGAGTTCATGGCTGAATGAGATGTTGAAACCTTGATGTGTTGCCTCAATACCACTAGAGAATGTTGGGCAATATAAATTTAATTCCGTTCTACATACAGTACCAGTCAAAAGTTTGTACACCCCCACTTATTCATAGGTTTTCTGACTATTTTCTACACAGTAGAATAATACAGAAGACATCACAACTATGAAGTAACATATAGAACATACAGTATAAGGAATTATGAGGTAAGCAAACATGCATTAGGTAAACTAAATATCTTTCATAATTTTGATTCTCCAAAGCAGGCAGCTTGATGACCTTGATGATGCTTTGCACACTATTGGCATTATTTTAACCAGCTTCATGAGGTAGTCACCTGGAATGCTTTTCAGTTTACAGGTGTGCCTCATCAAAAGGTGATCAGTGCAATTTCTTAATGCATTTGAGATCATCAGAGAGTAAACAGCCCAATTATACAACTGTAGTAATCTATATGATAGCACAAACTGCTGAAGTCCATCCATCCATATCCTGTTCTACAGGGTCGCAGGCAAGCTGAAGCCTATCACAGTTGACTATGTGCAAGAGGTGAGGCACACCCTGGACAAGTCGCCAGATTATCTCTGGGCTGACACAAACCACCATTCACACTCACAGTCAATTTAGAGCCACCAATTAACCTAACCTGCATGTCTTTGGACTGTGGGGAAAACTGGAGCACCCAGAGGAAACCCATGCAAACACGGGGAGAACATGCAAACTCCACACAGAAAGGCCCTCACTGGTTGCTGGACTTGAGCCCAGGACCTTCTTGC
The DNA here is from genome assembly GCA_026122135.1 of Cathorops aguadulce. Taxonomy (NCBI): domain Eukaryota; kingdom Metazoa; phylum Chordata; class Actinopteri; order Siluriformes; family Ariidae; genus Cathorops; species Cathorops aguadulce. The sequence continues at coordinate 3,787,886 of JAPEIY010000010.1, read as the reverse complement.
TATGAGGTGACAGTGCTAACCACTACACCACCAACTGCTGAAGTAAGTAAAGAGAAATGACATCCATCATTACTTGAAGTGTATATCTCATCTCATCTCATTATCTCTAGCCGCTTTATCCTGTTCTACAGGGTCGCAGGCAAGCTGGAGCCTATGCAATATGCAAACTCCGCACAGAAAGGACCTCGCCGGCCACGGGGCTCGAACCCGGACCTTCTTGCTGTGAGGCGACAACGCTAACCACTACACCACCATACCACCGCTATGAAGTGTATCTCATTTCATCTCATTATCTCTAGCTGCTTTATCCTGTTCTACAGGGTCGCAAGCAAACTGGAGCCTATCCAGCTGCCTATGGGTGAAAGGCGGGCTACACCCTGGACAAGTCGCCAGATCATCACAGGGCCGACACATAGACACAGACGGTCAATTTAGAGTCGCCAGTTAAGCTAACCTGCATGTCTTTGGACTGTGGGGGAAACCGGAGCACCTGGAGGAAACCCACGCGATCACGGGGAGAACATACAAACTCCGCACAGAAAGGCCCTCGCCGGCCACAGGGCTCGAACCCGGACCTTCTTGCAGTGATGCGACAGCGCTAACCACTACACCACCGTGCCACCGCTATGAAGTGTATATAAATTAATAAAAATAAAGAAAGCATTGAATTAAAAGGTTTGTACAAACTTTTGACAGAGACTGGATAAGTCTGTTATATTGAGCTTCAGATAGATAGCTTTCAGTGATGTCAATTTCAATCATGTTTGACGCTTTTGGCAGTAATTTAACACCATATTAGGCGAGCTAGCAGCACTTTCCCATCTGTTACTTGAGTGACTATATTAATCAACATCATGTCGGCGAAATAAAAATATCCTTCTCACGCGCTCCGGTGATTCCACTCCGGGATTTTCTCGGCGCACGAGCCCGGTGTGCGTGCTCGTTCGTTCGTTCGTTCTCTCTCTCTCTCTCACACACACACGCAGCAGCGGCTCGGTACGGCGGAGAAGTTACTGAGCTGCTGTTGGTCGGTGCGGATTTTTTGTTTGTTTTCCTTTTCCCCCCCTCGCGCGCTGCCGCTTGAGCACGCGCTGCGCTATGAAGAGCGCGAGAAGGAAACTCTGATCAGCGCGCGAGACGGACGGACCGAAAGGGGAGCTGGGCTTTGATTGGGAGTGGGTTTTCTGGTGTGTTAGTGGTGTGGGGAGCATGGTGAGGCTGCAGGTGTGTGTGCTGGCTCTGTCCGTGGCGCTCTGCCTCTGCTCGGGAGGACGAGGAGCTGAGCGCGAGCGCGTGGAGGATGAGGAGGATGATGGTGAGGATGGAGTCTCGCGCAGCTGCAGGGATGTCAAGCACGCGCTCGTGGAGAGAGGATTCACTGCCATCAGGATGAACCAGCGGCAGACCGCAGGTAAATCTCTGGGTCTGGTCTCATTCAGAGTTTCAGGGACCTGTTAGAGTGCACTTTTTAGGGTGGAGTGGTGATGGATGGAAAAAGAAGGGTCTGGGAGAGAGAGACCAGAACTCAGATCTAACTCTGCTGTTGACTTGAGAAACATCTCTTCAGGCGTCTGGGGATCATCTCTCTCTCTCTCTCTCTCTCTCTCTCTCTCTCTCTCTCTCTCAAACAAATCAGGGGTCAGAATTAGAATTTAGGGTTCACTGTGTTCGGTTAGGATAAATAAAAATCCATCAACATCATCTTCTTCTTCTGCTTTAGGGTTAAACGAGAAGGTCAGCAGCTCTAAAACACTGACTTGACAGGATCACGGTTCAACTCTAGTCTCTACATTTACGACATTTATGAGATCTGGATACACATAGATCTCTCACCCTAGGATTGAGGCTTTAGGGTGAAGACGTCCAATTCAGAAGTTGATTTTGAAGCGTGTTATTCTTCTTATACCCCAGCAATTTGTCAATCATAAAAAAAAATGACATGGAGTACTTTTTATCCATTTATAGTTACAGTAATGCTATGGAAGCTGGAAGATCCGTTAAACAAATTCCTGTCATCACTTATGTCATATAAACTCTCTCTCTCTCTCTCTCTCTCTCTCTCTCTCAAAGTTAATAAGAAAGTAAATTCAGCTCAACATGTTCCTGAGAAACTACAAAGCGTCAAGTCCTCTGTTCTGAAAACCTGTCAGAAAAATTCAAATTCCAGCTTTTGTCTCTGACGGTGACAAAACGCAGACACTGGAGGCTCCTTCCCTGAATGTTGCATAAACATCTTCTTCCAGAGAACATCACGACTGCAGAGATTCCGCATGTTATTCGGAGCGCTTGCCATCCGAGTCCCTGTGAGCGAGCTGTTACTTTAGAAAAAGAATCAACACCTTGTGACTAATCAGAATTCAGCAGAGCTGTGGAAGTTTAGAGTTAATCCAGGTGATAAAACTTAGTCCCCATTTCTTGTATATTTCTTCAAACCCTAATCTAAAACTAAATATACATTCATTTTGGATTTTATCTTTCAATTAATGTGGAAACCTTTGGATTTAAGATTGAGTTTCTGCTCTAAAAGCCCTTACCAAACCCCTCTCTTTGATTCCTCTCAAGATGTCTTCGTCTTTGGCTCAATCTTCAGGAGTTCATGAGATATTCTCGCCAGTGTTGCTCTTGGGTTGCTCACTAAACCAGTACCACTATTTAAGGTTTTAGGGTGTAGGGGTTAGGGTTTATGGCTGAATGAGATGTTTTAAACTTTCATCTCATGCTCAGGAGTCAGGATTATACTGTAGCTAGAAAGTAAGATTTAATCTAGAATGTTCTCTGATCTCCGATTCTGTGGCTCTTTCATATATATTTTATTTTTTTGGTGTGAATTGATAAAACATTGTTATTCCTTTTTTTTTTGCAAAAGACGTCTTAATTGGCTATAACCTGGGAACTGTGTGTGTGTGTGTGTGTTCCTTAGCAGTTAACATCTAAATAAGGTCATCTTATCATTTTGAAATTTACTGCAGAAAAAAAGAGAAAACAACAGATTGTCAGGATTATAAACTTTCACCACTTTAACAGGATTGGGGGCTCCTATTGGTAGAGGGCAGGGAATGTGGGGTGGGGGTTTACAGAGCAACATGCGTGCACACACACACACACACACACACTTGTGTGTGTGAAGGAAGTTCAAGCTCAGGCTGCTCACCAAATCATTTGCAGCACTGACGAGCTTAGCTAAAGTTCGCCAGTTGGCAAACGCTTGGCATTGATTTCTTATTGATTCTGGTACATTAAATCACAGGGCCCATATTCATCTAGTTTAACTCTTTGTTTGCTTGCAGATTGCAGTGATTTTGTATTTATTTACCTAGTCTGTGTGTGTGTGTGTGTGTGTGTGTGTGTGTGTGTGTGTGTGTGTGTGTGTGCGCGCGCACACGCGTTAAGATGAAAACGGGTGCTGGTGACAGCACCCCGAGGCGAAATTAATTACTCATGAGCGCTCGGCCTTTAATAGAAAGTAAACGAGGGAAACGCTCAGATCTGTGAACACATCACACTCTGGACTGCATCTTACAGCCTTTTTTTATTTCTGGAAAAACAGCTTACTTTACAGAGTTGCTAATTCTGGGAAAGGTTTGGCTTTGATAATAAATATAGCATTAAATAATATTCAAAGGACATGAATATTAATTTACAATCACTGATGACAGAAACGATCATTGTACAATGAATGGCATGAAATAGTGGTTTAGAGAAAAGTAACATAATAATGCTAAGTTACATGAAAACAGTGACACAAGAAGGCTAAGTTACAAATTTACAGTAAATAGTGGCATACTACCTGTAATTAACAGCTGAATAATCATGTAGTAATGCTCATTTACAGTAGATAGCAAGATTAGAAAGCTAATTTACAATTGTATACTAAATGCTGACATACACAGTTGAATTTCCAGAAACTCATAACCTAAAAATACTAATTTACAGTAAATATGACAAAAATAATGCAAACTTCCAGTAAATAATGAAACAGAAAAGCTGATTTATAGTAAACAATGACAAAATAATGCTACTTTACAGTAAATAAAGAAATAAAATGGTAGTTTAGAAGAAGAAACCTTTATTTGTCACATGCACACTTCAAGCATAGTGGGATTCATCCTCTGCATTTAACCCATCTGAAGCAGTGAACACACGTGCACACACTCAGAACAGTGGGCAGCCACACTACAGTGCCCGGGGAGCAGTCAAGGGTTAAGTACCTTGCTCAAGAGCACTTCAGCCCAAGGCCACCCCGCGTTAACCTAACGTGTATTTGAACTGTGCTGGAAACCAGAGCACCCAGAGAAAACCCATGCAGAAACAGGGAGAACATGCAAACTCCACACAGAAAGGCCCCTGCTGGCTGCTGGGCTCGAACCCAGAACCTTCTTGCTGTGAAGCAACAGTGCTAACCACTACACCACCGTGAAGCCCTGTTCAGAGAACATCCATTCATTATTTGTAGCCGCTTATCCTGTTCTACAGGGTCGCAGGCAAGCTGGAGCCTATCCCAGCTGACTACGGGCGAAAGGCAGGGTACACCCTG
>JAPEIY010000010.1:3348867-3358918 GCA_026122135.1 Cathorops aguadulce | reverse complement strand
TCACCAGTTAACCTAACCTGCATGTCTTTGGACTGTGGGGGAAACCAGAGCACCCGGAGGAAACCCACATGGACACGTGGAGAACATGCAAACTCTGCACAGAAAGGCCCTCGCCGGCCACGGGGCTCGAACGCGGACCTTCTGGCTGTGAGGCGACAGCGCTAACATGAATACATCTATTAAAAAAAAAGGGGGGGGGGGGGTCGGTCCCCCCACTCTTGACTTTTCTGGCCATAAAAATTCAGAGCATGTACAGAACGATGAAGGATTTATTTATTTCGCAAACACTAAACAGCAGCAGCTGTTCATCAGGTGTAATGAAGTAAAGCAGAGCACAAACAGCACACAGTTTAATCTCCTGTGCGATGATAAATGATGGAGCAGGAAAGTATTTTTGGATAAAGCGTGTATCCATCAATAAAGGAGGAGGTCAGGTTGTTTGTGTCTGCGCTCATCTGAAGGTCAGCTGTCACTGAATACCTATAGCTATTTTCCATACGCGCTCAACCCGAGCCTGAGCACTCAGTCTCACTTTCAACACCGAGCTCGAACCGAGTGCAAATCCAGAGCAGGAGAAATCCCTGACGGCTCCACCGAGGGCCTGGTTCCTCCAGCGTACTGCTGCTGCTTCCTGAAAGGGTTCCTCCTAATGTGGAACTAATCCAGCTGCCCGCACGGCAAAACCGTTTCAGTTCCAACAGAAAAACTCACAGCTTGAGGGCATCACTGTCATGGCAACCAGTGAAGAATTTAAAAAGTTATTCAAAAAGAAAAGAAGTGACATTGAAATACGAATGGAGGTTTAGTGGACAGTCATTGTTCCCCCACTTAGTTTTTTTTTTTTTAAAACACTACGTAATGAATGCAGATAAATAATCACACCCATGGTATTTATTTTTAACAAAGCATTTTTTTCATAAGTGATTACAAGGATAGTAAATCAAGACCCACCCACAATAAATAGATAAATAAATAAATCTAGTACATGACACACTAAGTGTTTCATATAAGAATACATTATTTTATTTAAAAAATTGTTAAAAACACTGTTTAAAATTCCATGCCATTTTATAAGTGAAAAATCCTGCACCAAAAAAAAAATCTTTAATGTCTGCAATAAAACTGTATTATAATAATAATAATAATAATAATAATAATAAACCACTTTTGCTCATGATTGATTACAAGGATAGTAAATCAAGACCCACAATAAACAAAAACAGACATTAGACCTACCTGGACTTTTTTTTTTTAATTTGGTCATATTTTAAAAGTGTATGAATAACATGCAAATTAGATTTTTTCAAATGCCCCCAAGTTTGAGAAAAATAAGGATTTTTCTTTCCTTTATGTGCAAAAAGTTCATACTGATGATGTAAAGATATGGAAATAAAAATTCAAAATAAATAAATGTATAAACAAAAACCTGGTTTATTGATCAATCAGGTTAAATTATTATTATTAATCCTGTTGATCAGAAAAAAAATTCAATGCATTCATTCATCAGGTTAAATTATTATAATTATCATTATTATAAATCCTGTTGATCAGAAAAAAACTTCATTTTTTGAAAAATCTTTACATCATTTAAGAACATGTACATAACCACATGTGGACTACATGGCATCCTGTTTCAGGAATCAAAGTAAGCCAACAGTAGAATTTAATATAGAGATATTTACCAAAAAACAAATAAAATAAAGTTACAATGAGCTTAAAAAAAAAAAAAGTTTCTCTCCTCCTCATATCTCATCTCGATTTTTGGGATTTGCCAGAAATAACTGAACATGCTTCATGAGTAAATAAATAAAATATATCAAGAGCTGCTCATCTGACAGGAGGTGTTCGAGTCGTGACACCGAACCGTGGGCTGTTTAGAGTTCCTGAAACTTTCCTCAACAGATGGCAAAGTTTGAGAAAAGGAGCACAGGGGAGCAGTTTCGGCTCGTGGACGAGGACGTGGTGTGATGACGGGGCAGAGAAAATCAGAAATCGTTAATGAGGGAACAGAGCGAGGCAGAGTCGGAAGAACACCGAGTGTAGAAAGTAGGATCGGAATGTGAAACGCTGATTTCAGGAGCTCGCAGTTCCTGCGTTATGGTTGTTTGGAACAACCAGGCCAACAGCAGAGGATAAATTGGGGTTGATTGATGTCCCGAACCCTGGCCTTTCCTCTCTGCAGATGTGTCACAGCAGAAGGTGTTTATCAGCTCCGCCACCTCACCGTCACTGCGCCACACATTCACCATGATGAATCGTTGATGTCCTGAACTTCCATTCACAACCTTTCTGTCTGATAGATGGATGTCAGCAGCGTACTGCTTCGTGATCAGACAAAGTCCAAATGCTTGAGGTGGTTCCTTTTCTCTGATTATCATCAGCAATTACCCGAGCTGCTCCCAGGTTCAATCTCTCCTCTGCGTCCTCAATGGACACACCGCGGGCCAGGCTGGACATCTTTTTTTACTTTTAAAATTGATTTGCTCTGATGTACGGTCTCCACAGACGTGGCTGGTGAAGTGTGCCCCCCCACACACTTTCCCTGCTTTCCATCATGTTAATTGCCTTCTGTAGGACCTTCAGGTCTCCAGAAAATCTTTCATCACTCGCTGTAAACTTTTCCGCACAAACAAACATCGATGGGATTTACGTCACACATCGCCAAGTCATCACCGCCTTCTGATCCTCGGGCAGTTTATTAACACCTTACAGTTTCTCTGGGTTCAAAATGAGAGTAATAATTTTATATATAACTGCATATCTCGACAGTTACACACGCTGTACAGGCAGAGAAGGTACGGTTTTAAAATGAGTTATTCAACTCATTTCATTAAATCATTTCCGTATAAAATTTAATCAGCATGTAAAAACAAGTGTTGCCAGGCAAAACAAGCCTCACCTGGCAGCACTTATATTAGACCCATGTTGATGGTATTTTTTTTTTTTCAATCAGCAGCTGTCAGGTTATCATCCTATGAAAATCCATTACCTTGAGTTTGACCTTTCAAGGTCAAAGATCATGGTACCAAATGAAAGGCCATGTGGCACTTCCTACAAGTTGATAATGGTAAATATCTGTCTAGCATCAACTGTAAGTTACAGCCCTCTGAAAATCTGACCTTGAGTTTGACATTTCAAGGTTACTCAAGGTCAAAGATCATGGTCCCAAATGAAAGGCCATATGGGAGTTCCTATATGCTCATAATAGTAAACATCTGTCTATCGGTAACCATTTTTTTTTTTTGTGCCTCCGCCACCGTAAGGTGCAGGAGGCATTATGTTTTCGGGTTGCCCGTCCGTCCGTCTGTCCCGAAACCTTGTGAATGCGATATTTCAAAGGATAATGAAAGAAATTTCACCAAACTTTCACCATTTGTGCATTTGGGAACAAAGATAAACTAGATTTTGAGATCAAAAGGTCTAAGGTCACTGTGAGGTCAAATGTCTGTCCGAAAACCTTGTGAACACAATATCTGCAAGGCTAATACAAGTAATTTCACCAGGTCAAGATTACGGTGAGGTCAAATGTCCATCCCCAAATCACAACTTAATAAGGCATGTAGTCTACTGGGCGGAGGCATCCCTATTGGTGTCGAGTTCTATCTAGTTGCTCTTAATTTCCTTTCATTCATCCCTCCTTCCTTTCCACCATTCTTGTTCTCGCTTTCCTTTTGTTCATTTCTCTTTTCCTCCCTTCTCTCTTTTTCCTTTTGCATCTTCCCTTCCTTCCTTCAATCTTCTTCTGTGCTAATCAGGACAATTTAACAATATTAATACATTTATTTCTCAAAAGAAAGCAGGCTCTCTCACCTGTGTGTCTGTGTGTGTGTCAAGAGCCACCACTTATGAGGTAAAAATAAACCTGATGCAGATGAGAGCTGTACCAGATGGTGCTGTCTCTTATTGTGGAGCTCAGGGAGACACCAGCGTGTACACACACACACAAAGTTATATAATGACATTTTATATATCTATAAAACATCTTCTGTAGATAGAGTAGACAATAAAGAAGTTGTCAGGTGACAGAAAAAGCGTCACTGTGGCTAAACACTCCGCTAGCTAGTGATACATCCGTGTTGTTTTATCATGTCCCTTCCCCAGAACATTCACATCAACTTTGCTTTACCAACCGTAATATAAAATATCCGAACCAAAATAGAACGTGGTGTCTTATGATAACAATGCTAATAATATATTGCGCGGGTTTACTGAGGCCAAAAGAGAAAAGAACATGGACGCCCTTCCAAAAGAATGACGGAGGAGGAAAAGTGTGAGACACGAACGCACACAGAATTAGCATCAGGCTGCGTGACTCTGCTGCATCATTGCTGTGTTTTTCTGGGGTTTGGATTTCAGGAGGAGGTGTAATGTGATTACGAGGTTGCTCTGAAGCACGCGGGATGGATGGAGGATTATCAGTGCGAGAGACCTTGGCTGTGACTCCTCGCGTTCTGTTTGAACAAAGCTAAGAGCTTTAGCACCAGTGAACGCTCGGAAGCAGACGGATAAATCCGGGATTAAAGCCACCAGGTAAACAAAGCACAAGAGACAAAGATGGGCAGAAGGTTCAGAGTGGCTGGAGGACAAAACCAGAATAAAGCTGACACCTCAAGCTGCCATGGGAGATGCTGACAAATTAAATGAATCAGACTGACACAGCTGTAAAAATAGAATTAAATGAAATAACAAAATGACAATATTAGCATAATTTAGCATTAGCATAATTTAGCATTAGCAAACTTGCTATGGCTGCTGTTCGACTTCACCTCTTCAAGTTAACATTAATACGAGTCTTTGCTACAGCTATACATGTTAAATGCTTAGCCAGCACGCCAACACCATTAGCCAAGTAGTACGTGTCTCTTTTTCCTTTAGAAAAGCCAAATACATACTTAGCCACTTAGCTAACTTTATGTTGTGTTTGTAGATTTGTAGTCCTGTGATGTTTAATGTAGCACCATGGTCCTGGAGAAACGTTGTTTCATTTTAATGGTGTACTGTACCTGTGATAGATGGTTGAAATGACAATAAAAAGCCTTGATCTTACATCATTAGCCAAGTACTATGTATCTTTTTCTTTCTTTCAAAAGCCTAAAAACACTTAGCCAGCTAGCAAATACCATTAGTAAAAGTATGACATTTATTTGGCTTTAGAAAGAAACAAATATAATACTTTACTAATGGTATTAGCGAGCTGGCGAAGTGTTTATTAAGCTTTAGAAAGAAACAAACACTTACCCAGCTAGATAACACCATTAGTAAAAGTACTACGTTTCTTTCTTTCTTTCTTTCTTTCTTTCTTTCTAAAGCCTAATCAACAAACACTTAGCCAGCTAGCTAACACCATTAGTAAAGTATTACGTTTCTTTCTTTCTTTAAGACTAATAAACAAACACTTAGCCAGCTAGTTAACGCATTAGTACAGTACTACATGTTTCTTTCTTTCATTCTAAAGTGTAATAAACAAACACTTAGCCAGCTAGCTAACGCCATTAGTAAAATACTACATGCTTGTTTGTTTCTTTCGAAAGCCTAATAAACAAACACTTGGCCAGCTAGCTAATGCCATTAGCAAAGTACTACGTTTGTTTATTTCTTTCTAAAGCCTAATAAACAAACACTTAGCCAGCTAGCTAATGCCATTAGTAAAGTACTACATGTTTCTCTTTCTAAAGCCTAATAAACAAACACTTAGCCAGTTAGCTAACGCCATTAATAAAGTACTACATGTTTGTTTCTTTCTAAAGCTTAATAAACAAACACTTAGCCAGCTAGCTAACACCATTAATAAAGTACTACATGTTTGTTTCTTTCTAAAGCCTAATAAACAAACACTTAGCCAGACAGGTAATGCCATTAGTAAAGTACTAGGTTTGTTTGTTTATTTCTTTCTGAAGCCTAATAACCAAACACTTAGCCAGCTAGCTAACACCATTAATAAAAGTACTATATGTTTCTTTCTTTCTGAAGCCTAATACACAAACACTTAGCCAGCTAGTTAATGCCATTAGTAAAGTACTACGTTTGTTTCTTTCTAAAGCCTAATAAACAAATGCTTAGCCAGCTATCTAATGCCATTAGTAAAGTACTACATGCTTGTTTGTTTCTTTCTAAAGCCTAATAAACACTTAGCCAGCTAGCTAACACCATTAATAAAAGTACTATATGTTTCTTTCTTTCTGAAGCCTAATAAACAAACGCTTAGCCAACTAGATAATGCCATTCGTAAAGTATTACATTTGTTTCTATCTAAAGCCTAATAAACAACCACTTAGCCAGCTAGCTAATGCCATTAGTAAAATACTACATCTTTCTTTTTCTTTCTAAAGCCTAATAAACAAACGCTTAGCCAGCTAGCTAATGCCATTAGTAAAGTACTACATGTTTGTTTCTTTCTAAAGCCTAATAAACAAACATTAGCCAGCTAGCTAATGCCATTAGTAAAGTACTACATACTTGTTTCTTTCTAAAGCCTAATAAACAAACACTTAGCCAGGTAGCTAATACCGTTAATAAAAGTACTACGTTTGTTTCTTTCTTTCTGAAGCCTAATAAACAAACACTTAGCCAGCTAGTTAACGCATTAGTAAAGTACTACATGTTTCTTTCTTACATTCTAAAGTGTAATAAACAAACACTTAGCCAGCTAGCTAATGCCATTAGTAAAATACTACATGCTTGTTTGTTTCTTTCGAAAGCCTAATAAACAAACACTTAGCCAGCTAACTAATGCCATTAATAAAGTACGACATATTTCTCTTTCTAAAGCCTAATAAACAAACACTTAGCCAGCTAGTTAATGCCATTAGTAAAGTACTACGTTTGTTTGTTTCTCAAGCCTAATAAACAAATGCTTTGCCAGCTAGCTAATGACATTACTAAAGTACTACATCCTTGTTTGTTTCTTTCTAAAGCCTAATAAACACTTAGCCAGGTAGCTAATACCATTAATAAAAGTACTATGTTTGTTTCTTTCTTTCTGAAGCCTAATAAACAAACACTTAGTCAGCTAGTTAATGCCATTAGTAAAGTACTACATTTGTTTCTTTCTAAAGCCTAACAAACAAACACTTAGCCAGCTAACTAAAGCCATTAGAAAAGTACTGTTTGTTTGTTTCTTTATAAAATCTAAAAAACAAACACTTAGCCAGCTAGCTAACACCATAAATAAAAGTACTACATTTGTTTCTTTCTAAAGCCTAATAAACACTTAGCCAGCTAGCTAATGCCATTAGTAAAGTACTACATGCTTGTTTGTTTCTTTCTTTCTAAAGCCCAAAAAACAAACACATTGTAACAAACTCAATGCGAGTTTCATTCAATTCAATTTCATTCAAATGGTGAATCTTAAGCCCTTCTTTGGGGGGGGGACTATGTAGCATCAGCCACAACATAGCCAGCTAGCTAACACCATTAATAAAAGTACTACGTTTGTTTCTTTCTTTCTGAAGCCTTATAAACACTTAGCCAGCTAGCTAATGCCATTAGTAAAGTACTGTGTTTGTTTCTTTCTAAAGCCTAATAAACACTTAGACAGCTAGTTAATGCCATTAGTAAAGTTATTAGTAAAGTCATTCAATGAAATGAATAAATGAAAGTGCCATTTCCCCTCAGGCTTGGGCACTAGGACAACTGGAGAGGCCCATGGGGAGGAAGAAGGCTCAATAATCCCATCAGCTTCCATCTCCTTCAGTTGCTGCTGGATGATCTCCCTCTTTAGTGGAGACACTCGATAAGCTGGACAGTGCAAAGGGATGTCTTTGGTCAGCTGGATGGTGTGTTCTACAATGGTTGTCCTCCCAAGTCTTCCAGAACAGATGGACGGCCATTCATTCATCAGCTGTAGCAGCTCAGGTCTAGGCTGCTGGGGTAAGTCAGACAGGATGTTAAGATGAACAGATGTTATGTTAGGTGCTGGGTTTCTATGAGGCAGAGCATAATAGATGTGAACTCTTGCTGGTTTCACTGTACCCCATTCACTTTCCCACTCATTCTGGTCAGTGTGTGGATAGTATGCCATTTTCCCTCCATTTTTCCCACTTCCCACTGATGGTCACATCTGTGTAAGCAATGCACAACTGCATCCTCCAGTTTCGTGACAATATTAACAGCAAAAGTTTTCACTGTCTCAATTTTATTGTCAATCATTTGTCTCAATAAACCTTCTCTGTTGATGATATTGGTGTTTGATTCAGACACTTATGTTTCAAGATCAGTCAACTGAATTTTCATTTCATCAAGTGCTCTTCTGAGTTTGTTTATTTCCACTTGGTGGACAGACGCATGAGACACAGTAACATTTTGTTTCATCTTCACCATCATTAATTTCTTCATTATTATCCTCTTTGGATTACCCATTATGATCATCACCCTCCCCACCTTCAATATTAGAGTTTGTAGCCCTGCTCTCATCCCCACCAAGATACAGGCTACCAAGGGATTCAGTGAGGTGATCTACCCATTCTCTAAAGGTAATATGAGGGTGCGCTAGATGCGCCATTTCAGAAAAAAGGGATATTGGTGGCCTGTCTAACCCTTTCAGTTCAGATGGCTCACATAATGGCTCTAAAGCCACTTCGACAAGCTGCTCTGCCATATGTGATGAAGGGCAGAAAAGAAAGACTAAAAAGAGGTCTATTAGTAGGTGATAGGTGAAAATTAGAAAGAAAGTGCATTCATTTCCTCACTGGGGCCTCCACTGTAACAAACTCAATACAAGTTGTCAACAAATTCTTTAACTTGGTTCATGAAACACGCTTACAAAATACTTTCAATGTGAATATTTATTGTGTAATGGTGCAGAGAGAGAGAATAGCCCTTAGGGAAAAGTCTTTAGTCCAAACACTGCGTAAGCAGTATAACCAAAAATGTGCACCACCCATGCACTTTCCAAAAAACAAAACACAATCCTGCCAGCAAAAATAGGGAAAGAAAGGAGCAATCTCACCTCTTCAGATTTTAGTTTAAGTCCACAAAAGTCTGACCGTATGTTCCTCAAAAAGGGGGTAGAAGAAGAAAGTAATCCATCAACATATAGCATTCAATTTATTTTGGACTATTGAAGAATTCTGGAGGATATCAGAATGTTTGTGCACCGGCATCCATCTACCCCCATTTATTCCTCTTTCTGCATATCTGTTCAAAAAATGAGCAAATGATTTAAAGGGGCTATAGCCATAGGATAGGGAGTGAGAAGGCGGGTGTGCATGACAGTGACAGGGTGAGTGACAGCGAAGAACCCTATAGACTTCCTAGGCTCATGCTCGCCCTGAATTTCTCTTGTAAACGCCCATCTCTTAAAGTGAAGTCATTAAAATGTATATTATTGCATGGTATTAGTTTCCACTGTTATGCTGATGACACACAGTTGTATGTTTCTGCAAAACAAGATGAGACACCAGCTTAATAGAATTGAATAATGTTTAAAGGACATTAGACACTGGATGCTTATTAACTTCCTTCTGCTTAACTCTGACAAGACTGAAGAACTTGTACTCAGACCACATACAGCTAGAATTAAGTTTTCTGATTACACAGCCTCTGTTTCTTCATGTGCAGCAGTAAAAGACCTTGGGGTGATTATTGACCCCAGTTTTTCATTCAAAACTCACATTGATATTACCCGGATAGCTTTCTTTCATCTCAGAAATATTGCTAAGATAAGAAATTTAAATGTCACTACACGATGCAGAAAAACTAGTTCATGCTTTTGTTACCTCCAGGTTGGATTATTGTAATGCCTTACTGTCTGATGTTTCAATAAGTGCATAAACAAGCTCCAGTTAGTTCAAAATGCAGCAGCAAGAGTCCTTGTTAGAACTTGAAAATATGACCACATCACTCCTGTCTTATCCACACTGCATCGGCTCCCAATCAAATATTGTACTGATTATAAAATACTACTATTAACCTTTAAAGCACTGAATGGTCTTGCACCACAGTACCTGAGCAAACTTCTGGTCCTTTATGACCTGCCACACCTACTTAGATCAAAAGGTGCAGGCTATCTGCTGGTACCTCATATAGTGAAGGCTACATCAGGGGGCAGAGC
>JAPEIY010000010.1:3166238-3181509 GCA_026122135.1 Cathorops aguadulce | reverse complement strand
TGAACGAGCAGCGTGCCAGATGAAAACAGCTTTAATAAAGTAACGCATAGCATTTTATTGTAAGTAATGGGAATGGCATTATAACAATGTAAAAAGTAATTAGTTAGATTATTCATTACTAAAAAAAATAGCACTGTTAGTAATGCTGTTTATTTCTTACGCTGTTATTCCCATCACTGTATTTAATATGGACTAATTTGACTTTAGCACGAAATCATTAAAAAAAAGATATTTCTCACTAGCACACAGTATCCTTGGTCACAACTGATTCACGAATAACGGCGCTCGGGTCATTTTTAACGAGTCCAACATAAGGCTCCTGCCAATTTCTGCCTGCAAAGATTGTGGACTTTTACTTAGCAGGGCTTAAGGGAGCCAGATAGTAGGGATTAGTGGTCAAGCCAAGATTGTTAGACAAGGGATTGGTGTGGAATTCCTTCAAAATCTCCTTTTCTCAAGAAAAACAAACAAAAACACACATGGAGGAGGGGGGCAAATCAGATGGCAAAGCCCACAGTTCCCTTACTATCCTGTCTGTCATTCATTCCATAACACATACCATCATCAGCCCCCTGTGCACTGCCTACATGGGCCCATCAGTCTACTGTGGACATGTCCCAAACCAGGTGTCCTATTCACTATCTAGGGCTCATATGGTGATAGTTCACTGTTCATCTGTCCACATTTCCCCTGGATCCTGTTCACTATGTACACCCCATGATGATGTGTCCGAGTCTATACACCGTATTCGCTATATAGGCCACATGATTGTGGATGTATCCCAAACCACACACCTATCACATACTTCCAATGCCACAATGCATTGTAGGTATTCTGTATGACATTACCACGTGGATTTGGCCTTGGGATCCCTGGACCCATGGCACAGATGGGTACTGCAATGATGGAGAGATCCTTTGGTTGCAACTGACCATTCCTATCAGTGAGCTCCAATACATGGATGACAGTGCTGCTCCCAGGCATGAGATTGACCATCTCCAGGAAACAACGCACAACTGGGTCTCCACATATGAAGCCTTTGGCCTCAGCATGAACAAGATGATGCAAACCCTCCATCAAATCCCTCCTGCTGATGAAACATCGCATCTCCATAAATGAGACACCCCTTAAATTAGACAAAGCCCTTAAATGAGACCCCATAAATGAGACAATCCCATCTCCATAAATGAGACACTCCTTGGAAAGGTCACCAATTTCCCGTACCTTGGCAGCATTCTCTCTTCCAACAGCACTATTGATGAAGAAAATTTCAGCATTTACTTTGTCAGGTGCACATTGGCTATGGCAGGCTTGCACACTGAGTATTCAACAACCGGAATCTTCGACCATCCACCAAATTGGCTGTCTATTGAGCTGTCATTATCAACATCCTCCTGTATGCTTGAGAGATGTGGACAACCTACCATCACCATCTGAGAACTCTTGAATGGTTCCATCAAAGCACGCTCCAAAAGATCCTTAACATCTCAAGGAAGGAAAGAAGAATGGATGTTGAAGTATTAGAAATATCACATATGATGAGCATAGAAGGCACCATCTTTTGACACCAACTTTGATGGTCTGGCCATGTAATCAGGATGAGTGACACGAGGTTCCCGATACAAGTCTTCTACTGTATGGGGAGCTTTTGATTGGCTTGAGACACCATGGATGCCTGGTTAAGGGGTTCAAGGACTCTTTCAAGGCAAACCTCCTGGTGGGTCAGCTGAACCCAAAAGATCTTGAAGAACTGGCCAGCAACAGACCATGCTGGAAGACCATTTCAAATAAAGCCTGTGAAGTCTTTGAGACAAACTTGAGGAACCACAAGAAAGAGAAAAGATGATGCAGAAAGGAAAGACTCGCTACCAGCATGAGAGGGAACCTACTATCCAATGCCCTTGATGCCCACAAAAGCTCCATTCTTGTCTTGGCCTGCTCAGTCATCTGTGGGCACATGAGAGGAAGGAAAGAAGATTTTAAAGGAGACCCATCCTCGTTAACGAGGAGACTGACGATGACATTACCACTAATTAGTGCACTACATGGTGAACATTTAAAGAGCAAGCCCTATACTCACTAATCTTAAGTATGCTGTGTGTGCACTTGCACTGTACACTCACTTGATTTCCCGCTTACTTTATCAGAGTAAATGTCAGCGCCCTTTGAAAGTTGAGTGTTAATGTCTTGTCAAGAGGAGCTGCAGGAAAATTGGAAGATGTCGAGCATGAAAGGACTGAAAACATTATGAGGAACAGTATTGTGCTTTTACTTGACCTTTTACACCAAACATTAAGCACTTATTCACTGCCAAATGAAATGTCTCAGCTCAGGGTATAGAAAAAAAGCAGAATGCGAAGATAACGTTCTGATATAGATACTGTACAATTGGCTGAAATCAGTCACATGACTACTTGCATTGCATGTTTGATGGTCACATGGTGTTATGCAAGTTTGCTATTAAATATGATAGTTACAGTTCACCTGAGGGGCTGCCACTGAAACGTGTGCAAGATGGATTGCTATTTCAACAAAACCTACCGTTCTTTCTTTCTTTTAACAGGCTTCCTTCTTGTTTTACCTCATTTCTTTTTTTCTTTCTTTCTTTGCAGTCTTGTTTTTCTTTCTTTCTGTGTAATTTCTTTCTTTTTCTCTCTATGCAGTTTTATTTTTCTTTCATTGTTTTTATACAGTCTTTCTTTCTTTCTATGCAGTTTTCTTTCTTTCTTGCTTTTTCTCTCTATGCAGTTTTATTTTTCTTTCATTGTTTTTATGCAGTCTTTCTTTCTTGTTTTTATTTTCTTTCTTTCTTTCTTTCTTTCTTTCTCTTCTTGTTGCACATCAATCACCTGATGCAAATTTACAGACAACTTCATTGATATGGTTTGTGTTTATTTTCAGCCTGTATCACTGTGAATCCTCCCAACTGATGAAGCATCATTTTGTCCTTTTTAAGGCAAGTCTTTTTGAAGACTTATTAGCAATACAGTTTCAATACACCTGTAAGTAGGTGAAAGCCATTTTGGAGTTTACAAACAAACAAACAAACTATTAGTTCCTCCCATAGCATTGACAAATGTACTGAGTGACAGATATAGAGTGAAAATTTCAACAGGATTACAAATGTGTTTCGTGTTTGGTGAAATTGACAAAGTGTGATAATGAGAGTGTGCAAGAGGAAATGGAGGAATTGCTATTGCTTTTTTTCCCCTCAGGCAGAATCCTACCTTATTAAATACTGAAAATGAAAAATCCAAATGACTTTGCATTTGCATTTTAATTCCAGCAGCTATGTTATATAGTTCACGAAAATGGAACTGAAAATATGTTTTAAAAGAGAACTTGAATTATGTTTTACATTACATGCACAGAGAAAGAGAGAAAGGACAGAAATAAAATATAATAACAGAAAAATACACAGAAACAGAAATTGAGAGAATATGAAAGGGGGAAAAACAATAAAACAAACAAACAGGGAGAAATGGAGCAAAAGATAAAGTCTTGGATGGAAAAAGAAAATAAACATAGAAATAGAAACATAGGTGGAAAGATGGGTTCAAGGATTACAGAATCAAGAAGGAGAGAAAATAGATGAGTTTGAGTATAAAGTGAGAGTGAGTACAGTAGAGTGTGAGTGTGAAGGGGAGAGAGAGAGAGAATAATTGAATGCAAGAGAAAAACAGGGAGGTAAGTAGACAGTGATTGAAAGAAATAGATGGAGAGAAGGAACAAGAGGGAGGTCATGAATAAGGGAGAGAGTGATGAGAAGAAGAGATGGGAACACATGAAGAAAGAGAAGAGACGTCACTAGATGGCAGACTTGAGTGGTGCATCATCTCTATCTCTCCATCTCTTGCTCTCGTGTGTGTGTGTGTGTGTGTGTGTGTGTGTGTGTGTGTGTGAGAGAGAGAGAGTGCATACTAAATACAAGAGTAATCTATAATGATGTGTTCTGTCTGTAAGCCCCACCTTCCATATTTGCATATTCTTCGCTTGCATCAGCTGTAACATAACTGAGCCAATTTCATCTTTTTTTTTTCTATACAAAGGAAATCATCCATCTATCCTTTATCTGGAGCTGCTTATCCTGTGCAGGGTCACAGGCAAGCTGGAGCCTATCCCAGCTGACTATGGGTGAGAGATGGGGTACACCCTGGACAAGTTGCCAAATCATCACAGGGCTGACGCATAGAGACAAACAACCATTCATACTCACATTCACACCAACAGTCAGTTTAGAGCCACCAATTAGCCTAACCTACAAGTCTTTGGACTGTGGGGGAAACTGGATCACCTGGAGGAAACCCACGCAGACACGGGGAGAACATACAAACTCTATACAGAAAGGCCCTCGTCGGCCACTGGGCTCGAACCCAGAACATTCTTGCTGTGAGGCGACAGTGCTGACTACTACACCACCATGCCACCCCAAAGGAAATCAACTGATTTTTTTTGCTGAACTGTCATTATATCTGTAATTATAGCACCAATACATTACACATTAATAACTTGTTTACAACAAATCTACTTTCTGTACAATTGGAACATGATCTTGTAGTAAATAATTAATGTTCACTACAATAAACATTCATATAAAATATGTATTGTATTAAAAAAAAAAATCCCAGAGGATCACATTTTCTCAGATGATCCTTCTACCAAACGGGGTTTTCAGAAATCACACAACTTAAAAAACAAACAAACAAAAAAAACCCTTAATTTAATTTCATAACTTTAGTTTAATAACATTGAAAGAGCTTTCAAATATTATTTTTCAAGATTCCTTCTTTCTTTCTTTTATCTTTCTTTCCTTTTTCTTTCTCTCTTTATTTATTTATTTATTTTCAGTTCATCTAGAGATGAACTGGGGACCCCAGTCACTAACAATATCTTTAGGAATACCATAATAGTGGAAAATGTGACTGAACAACAGTTCTGTGGTTGCAAATGCTGTGGGTAGGCCGGGTAACAGGATGAGCTTGAGTACCTTGGAGAACTGGTCTATGATCACCAGGATAACTGTATTGCCTTGGGATTGAGGTAGATCGGTGAGAAAGTCAATGGCAATGTATGACCAGGGTTGTTGGGGTACTGGGATAGGACAGCGTTTACTGGCAGGTGGAGCTTGAGGTACCTTGTCTTGGGCACAGGCAGAGCACGAGGAGACAAAGTGGTTGATATCAGATACCATGTTCTCCCACCATTACTTGCTGGTAAGTGCAATGGCTGCTGGGATGCCCTGTGGCTGGAGAGCCAATGTGATGAGTTTGCCTCAGAGTCTGGGTGGCACATGCATGAGTCTGGGAGGACAGTTCTCAGGTGGGTTAGCCAGTTGAGATTGCCTGATTTCTTTGTTGTTGTCCCAAGTGATAGCTTATACAAAACAGGCTGGTGGAAGAATGGGAGTGGGTTCGGTTGTGTGAGTTGACATGTTATGGATTCTGGAGAGGGATTCAGACATTTAGCTGTCTTTAGGTACTCCAAGTTCTTGTGGTCAGTGAAGATGGTGAATGAGTGTGCAGCACCTTCCAACCAGTGCCTCCATTCCTCTAGCACCACTTTAATGATCAGGAGTTCTCAGTTTCCAATACCATCATTTCATTCAGTTGGGGTGAGCTTCTTTTCCTCAAGATGCTGAGAGAGAACCTCTCCTACTCCAGTCTCTGAGGCATCTACTTCCACAATAAATGGCTTTGTAGGATCTGGATGTTGCAAGGTAGGGGCCATAGTGAAGGCAGACTTGAGCCAGTTGAATGCATCTTTGGCTGCTGGGTTCCACTAGAGGCAGCATGGTCCATTTTTCAGCAGGGTCATGAGAGGAGCAGCAATCATGCTGAACCCATGAATGAAGCATTGATAAAAGTTTGCAAACCCCAAGAAACATTGTAGCTCCTTCACTGACATAGGAATAGGCCATGACGTGACTGCTGAGACTTTGTCCTGATCCATGCTCACACCATCTGAGCTGATGATATATCCAAGAAATGAGATCTGGTTGACATGGAACTCACATTTTTTGGCTTTGACAGACAGATTATTCTTGAGCAAATAGGTGAGCACTGACCTGACATGTTCATGATGGACATTCTCATCTGGGGAGTAGATCAAGATATCATCAATGTAAGCGATTATGAACCTCTCCAGCATGTCCCTGAGCATGTTGTTAATGAGGCACTGGAAGATACTTGGCATGCAAGAAAGGCCATAATTTACTTACTTAATCCTCTTTGCCCTGAGTGAGGCATAAGGCCAATAACAAGCATCTCCACTTTTGACGGTCTTTAGCAAGATGTTGTGCCTCACCCCATGATAGATTTAACTCTGATAGCTCAGAGGTAATGGTTCTTCTCCAAGTGGTCTTAGCTCTTCCAGATTTCCATCTTCCAGGGGGTGTCCACATTAGGGCAACTTTAGGGATCCGCTGTTGGTCCATACATAAGACATGCCCGAGCCATCTCATGCGTCAGTGTTTGATTTCATCAACCATGTTGTGGCTTCTGGTCTTTTTGTATAGCTCCTGGTTAGATATTACTGCTGGCCAGAAGATACCATAAATCCTTCTCAAACATCTATTGTGAAAAATGTCCAGCTTTCTCATGTCACTCTGTACTACTCTCCAACATTCTGAGCATTGCTGTTATATATTCGAATCTTTGTGCATAGACTGTACTGTTTAGACTTCCAGATGGAACGAAGTGCAGCAAAAGCACATTCTGCCTTTCCGAGGTGTGCAATGATATCTTTGCCGGCTGCATTATCAGAGCTCAAAATACTGCCCAGATAGGTAAATTCATCTACTCCCTCAAGTGTTTTGTCATCTACTGTGATGAACATTGCTGTGGTTGAGTTGATATACATGGTTTGTGTCTTGGTGGTATTTATGTTCAGGCCAGTCTGGTTCGCAAAATTTGCAGTCTTTCGGTCTTCTCCTATAGATGGTTTTGATTGGATGACAAAATGGCTAGATCATCAGCAAAATCCAGATCTCCCAGTTGGGAAAGTAGAGTCCATTGGATACCTCTTGGTTTGTCTGTTGTGGTGTTACACATAATCCAATCAATGGCAAAGAGGAAGAGCATACATGAGATGATACAGCCCTGTCACACACCAGAATTCACAGGGAACCACTCAGATAGGTGTCCGTCGATGATGACACTGCATTTGAAATGTTGGGAGAACAACTCTATCAAGGTAACCAGCTTGGGAGGAATCCCATATGACCTTAAGATCTTCTATAGAGTATCATGATGCAGACTGTCAAATGCCTTCTTAAAGTCAATAAAGTTGATGTAGAGGGGACAGTTCCATTCTAAACATTGCTCAATGATATTTCTCAGAGTGAATATCTGGTCCATACATCCTCTACCCTTTCTGAAGCCGGCTTGCTCTTCTCTCAGCTTGTTGTCAATAGCTGTGTCCATTCTGACCAGAAGGATTCAACAGAACACTTTAGATAGTACAGAGAGCAGTGTGATGCCTCACCAGTTATCACAGATGTGGAGGTTCCCTTTCTTCAGGAGCTTTACAATGAGGCCCTTAGTCCAGTCTTCTGGGATGGTGTTTAAGTCCCAAACAGAATGGAATACATTTGCTAGAATCTTAGTTGAGGTATCTATATCAGCCTTTAGCATTTCTGCATGGATGCTGTCAACTCCACAGACCTTTCCATTCTTCAAAGTTTTGATGGCTAGCCTAACTTCTTCACAGGGTGGCCCAGTGTCAATATCCAAGAGAACTTCTGGTGTTCCTATAGTGGCAGGGTTTTCCGGCTCTGGTCTTTTAAGGACTTTACAGAAATGTTCCACCCAATGCACTGCTTGTTCATGCTCAGTAGTGATGTTATTACCATCCTTGTCTTTCAAAGTGGGAGAGTGGCAGCTCTTCTTGCCACACAACTGTTTGGTGATCTTATAAACTGTACTCAATTCCCGTCTAGCAGCAGCATGCTTGGCTTCTCTTGCAAGTTCATCTATGAAGGGCCTCTTGTCACTCCTCGCACTTCTCTTCACCTCACGATCTTATAGGCCATCTGAGCCTGCTCTATGAGCCTTGGTGATTTAGTGCTCAACAACTTGGCCTTCGGGTCTTTCCTCTCTGACTTTCTGCCACATTCCTAGTGTTATCCATTCTTTGTTCCTTATCTTTCTGTAGCCTAGGATATTTATTGCCATCTCAACATAGGTGTTCTTTATGGTCTTCCACTTAGTATCCATGTCGCATTCATCATTGATATCAGTGAGAGCAGCAAAGCAGTTCTTCAGTTCTATCACAAATTCTTGGTTAGTCTTAGGACACTTTAGTCTGGCAATGTCTAGATGTTTTCTTGATGATCCTTCCGTCACAGTTTTGCACAGTTTAAGCTTAATGGTTTCCACTAGGAGATGGTGATCACTATATACATCTGCGCCATGGCATACTCTCATATCTAGTAGGGATCTCCACCACTTTCCATTAATTGCAATGTGATCAATTTGGTTAGATGTTTTACCATCCAGTGAAATCTGTGTAAACTTATGAATGTTTTTATGTGGGAAGATGGTTCCACCAATGATGCAGCTGTTTTCTAAGCAAAATTCAGCAAGACACCTCCCATTGCCATTCATCACTCTACAGCCGGGTTTCCCTATGGCTCTTTCAAAGTTCGTATTGTCGGAGCCAACTTTAGCATTCATATCCCCCATGATCAGAAGTATATCACGTGATGGAACTTGAGAGACTGCAGCCTGTAGCTCTTCGTACCAGCGGTCTTTGTCTTCTTGCTCTGCTCCATTAGTTGGTGCATAGCACTGAAGGATGGTGAGCTTGGAGTTGAAGTGGGCTCTGATCAATCTTTCACTAATAGGTTCCCATTCAAGCAAGGTCTTGGCTTTAGCTTTAGAGACTATGATGGCAATACCATATTTGTGACATTCTGAATGCTCCGAGTACAAGATGACTGATCTACTGCTTGTCACCTGTTTACCAGCTCCCAACCAGTGACATTCACTGATGCTGAGAATATCGAGTTGGTACCTCCCCATTTCATGTAGGACTTGAGCTGTCTTAGATGTTTCGCACATGGTGTGGACATTCCATGTGCCCAGGCGGATCTTGGTCCAAGGCCTGAGTAGATTGTCTATCACACTTCTGACTTCTGTCTGTGGACTTTCATCAGTAGTGGTCATACTGCCAGATAGTTTGCTCGAATCCACAGCAGGGCCGTCAGTAGTGTTAATGATAGTATTGGTTTCTGCAACAGGTTGATTTTTACAGGGTGGGGTTGTTGACCCCACTCCCAACCCCCAACCTGGAGGACCAGGGGCTGAATTTTGTCTGACATCTATCCCCAAGACCTGCCTGACATGGTAGAACCTTCCAGAGGCAGTGCTCCCATCAGTATAGCTCTCAGGGGTCCGAAAGGTCATAAGGCATGACCAAATATTAGAAGTGATCAGTGGTGGTGCTAAACATCATCTTCTATTTGTTGCCCTCTCAAATCCTGACCATGTTATATGTGCTATGGAGGTCTAGTTTGGAGATGAGCTGGGCTGCTCTTAACTGTTCTAGAGCTGAAGGCACCAATGGAAGTGGATATGGGTATTTGACAGTGATCTAATTGAGGTCTTGATAATTGATACATAGGTGAAAACCTCCCCTTTTTCTTCTCAACAAAGAAGCCAGCTGAAGCTGGAGATATTGACAGTCTAATATACCCTTGTTTCAATGCCTCTTGAACATACTCCTCAATAGCAGCTTGTTCAGTTATGGATGGGGGTAGATATGGTTGCAAGGAGGAGTTGTACCTGGGAGGATGTCTATGGCACACTTGTAGGGACAATGAGGAGGCAGGCCACTGACTTTACCTTTGCTGAACGCTTCTTTGAGCTCTAGGTAGCTTGAAGGAACATTATCTCATGAATCAGGCAGAGAGCTCTCCACAGAGGTGGAAGAAAGCATGAACTGGGGAGTTTCAGGCAGTTCTGGAAACAAGATAGGGACCACTGGAGGATTTCTTTTTGTTAGTAAGATATTAAAGATATTGTGAAAATGAAGCCATGGGAATACCAAAATAAGGTCATGATTGGCAATATAGGTGACAAACAGGGAAATGAGCTCAGAGTGGCTTGCCTCCACCTGAATTTCAAGGGGTGACATGCACACAGTAACAAGCCCATCAACAACGGGACCCCCTTCGATGGCTTTTAATTTGAGTGGTCTTTGGAATTCATAAGTGGACAAGTGGAATTTCTGGACAATAGAGCTGCTGCTGAAATTTACTTCCACCCCTGAGTCTATGAACATAGAGAGAATATGGGTTGAGTCTGGCAGTTTTATCACAACAGGTACCTTAAATGAGTGAGACTTGTGAATAGCTTTGGAACTCAGTGGGCTAGGAAGACTGGTTACTTGAAGGGTCTGATTCTCCCGTTGTGGGTAAACAGGGCACTTAGCAATCTGATGATCGGACTCACCACAGTAGAAACAGAAGCCTTCATGGCATCTCCTGTCTCCCTCAGACCATTTTAAGTGAGTGTGAGGGAGCTCCATGGGAATTGGGGAGGCCAAAGAAGGAGAGGGTGCTGGAGGTGGCTGTAATTAGGGTCTGTTCTTGATGAGGTGATCCAGACAAATAGCCAGATCAATCAGAGAGTCAAGGGAAAGATGTTCATCATGGCAGGCCATTTCACTGAGCACTTCAGGGTGTAGACCCTGATGAAACGTGGCTTTTAGTGCTGGCTCATTCCAACCACTGCCAGCGGCCAGTGTGTGAAACTCCTGCACATATTCAGCTACTCTCCTATTTCCCTGTCTGATGGTCAACAAGCTCTTGCTGACTTCAACTCCTTCAGACTGATGATCAAACACTCACTCAAAAAGCTCTATGAACTAGTCATAGGAGGTGGTATGTTCACCTCCAAGCTTTCACATAGTGCTAGCCCACTGTAAAGCCTTGCCTGAAAGGAGATTGAGGAATTGAGCAATCTTCTGTTCTTCTGTGGCTCCTGTGAGAGCAGAGAAATACAGGGAGCATTGGAGCAGGAATCCCTTGCAGTTAGACACTTCCCTCAAATACTTTTCAGGTTATAGAATCATCTTTTCAGGTCGTGGAAGCACCAGCAGAAGATGAGGAGCATATGAGAATGGCCTGCAACACAACAACAGTGAGTTGCGACATTCTGGTGTTGAGATAACTGATCATCTGCTAGTGTTCTCCTAACAGACACCCTTGAGCATTAATCATAGTTTGCTTGGTTTCCTCTGCTGCATCCACCGACGGTGAAGTATCCTGTCAGGGTGCAGGCACTTATTGATGCAAATGCAGGGGAGAGCAGGTGTGTTGCAAACTGTAAACAAAGCCAAATCAGGAAACTGGAGACACAGTCAGGGATGAGCAAGGGTCAGTCGATTGGCGAACTGAATATCAGAGATCAGGCGAGAGAACGAAGTCAGAAATAAATATACAGAGTTCAATAACAGAGTTCAATAATGGGAAGTTGGGCAGATAATCAAACGGCTCAGTAAAGTCAGGCTTGGGGACACAGAACAATACTTCGCAAAGTCAGAGTGTGAGAACTGAGCTTATATAGGAAAGGTGGTTGCTGGTAAATTAGCGACAGATGTTGAGGTTAGAATTCTGGTGATGAGGTGCGCTGTGGCACTTGGGAAGTATAGTCTGGAGCAGCCATGTTTGGAGGCTGCTCCGAACTCAGTTTTTAGTGCTGTTACTGACAACAATAACAAACTGTAGGTAAATTTATATTCCTACACAACACACAAAACCACAATATACTACACAATACATACAGTACTAAAGCACACATTTATGTTTCACTTCAGTCCCCATGCTAGCACTAACACTGATTACTCATTAACAGTATTGCTGTGTGCTGTTGTCAGCAGGTTAAGAGTTACCCATCTACTGTTGTTAGCAGGTTAGCTTTTAGTTTTGTGCCATTGTTTGCAATATAGTCTTGGTGTGATCTTCTCATTCTATGAATTAATCCACTCCCGTTTCTCTTCTATTTTGAATTAGAAGTTGGAAAGGCCACCTGCAGTGAATTTACTGTTCACCGAGAAGGGAGGAACATTCCAAACAAAGCTCAGCACTTTAGCTGCAGGGAAGGGAACAAGTGAAAAAAAACAAAGTATGCACTAGAGATCATTCTAGACTTGATGAACTGAAAGGTTAATGAGCCTTGAATTTGGCTCATCACTTCCTTTTTTCAGTGTTGTGATCTTAGTTTTAATTAGAAACACTATGCAGGTGTTCTGGAGGGTGTGTCCCCCAAACAGTTGCTTTCTCCTTCCTTCCATGACTCACTTATTAGTATTGGTGGTTTAACACAGCTTGTTGAAAATGTTGTTACATCATACATTGCTTTGGCAATTTCATGTTGAGGAAGAGGAAGACAGACACTATAAAATATCTTCATGACTCATGAATCATGATGAAATGTCAAAGCATGGGTATTTTTTTCTATTTGAAGAACATAAGCCATGGAATTCTGAAGTCACTCCATGTGATTTCTTGGTTGTTAGGTATTGTATTGCTGGGACTGTTCTTTTCAGTGTGCTAGTCATTGACTGGATATTGAATGGACAGCATGATTGCATCCTGTTCTATAGAAATGAAACTGAAATCTGTTCAAATTCTCTTTATTTTCTCAAGAGAGCTTAAATAGTTTCAGTTGGAGATAATTCAGTAATTATCAGCAAAGGGAAATCGAAATAAATATAATTTTGATGGATAGATTAGATCAGGGGTTCTCAACCTTTTCTACATTAAGGTCCACCTATTCATACTTGTACTGAGTTGGGGCCCATTAAAAAAGATCCCCAATTATTTTGGCTTATTAGAATCTAATAATCTATTGTAAAGTGTATTCATGGGATGCAGTATCACTCCCTGTTACAGATGGGAGCCCAGGAATTAAATACATGCAATAAAAATGAACTGTTTTTAATTGTAGGTTTTATATTTAAAACTGTATGGATGTGCCAGAAGCCAACATAAAACCATGCATTCAGGGCCTTCTCAGTCAAAAGGGATTAAGGATCCAAAAGTGGAGTCTGGTCATTTAACACAAGAACTTATTGCCATGTTTGTGTAGAGCAAACAAGCAAGTTATTAAAACCAAGAAGTCCACTCAAAAGAAGTGGATACAGAAAGCACTCAATGGGATAAATCCTTACACAATAACAAAGAAGTATTTTCCTTATGAATTGGAAAATTATCCATTCATTGAGTTCCCTGATATTTCAAACTACCTGGTGCTGCAGACATTGTTCTACACGCACAAAAAGATGAAAACCTGGAAGAGCATGGCGGCTACAACTTTTTATATGTGGCTGGGTTAAAGATCTGGGGATCAGGACATTATAAGATTGACAGTGGTAGATGGCTCTAAGTGCAGGAAGAGTGTTCATTAGCAGGCATGATATTTACAACGGCAAAACAGAAAGCAGACTCATAAAGCAAAGTACCGAAGCGGCGTTATAAACTTGGCTAGAAACAAACATGACAGTGATAATGATATTTCGCAAAGCCTCTGTGAAAACAGTGTCCGTATCTGTGTGTGCTGATTGAACTTAAATCAGGATCAGGTGTTTTCCATAACAACTGGGTTCCAAGAGTGCGCACAACATGCTCCGTGAGTGAGCGCAGCCACACGAGCTGTGCCAGACTCAAGTGTGCAAAAGCATGACAGTCAAGTGTTCACCTGCTGTGTGTATATCACCTGCTCACGTGTATATCGCCATGCATCGCCACCGAAATGCTTCATTTTCATCGATAACCCATTGCAAAGCATCGCGAGCTGTAGTGTAACCATAGCTTAATGAGGTGAATGTGATGTCGGATGCAACCCAGCAATCATACCCCACCATGAGTAAAAGTTAGCTTCAACTTGAAAAAAAAAAACCTCACAGCCCACTAGATGGCGCTTCATGGCCTACTAATAGGCCACGGTCCAGTGGTTCAGAAACACTGGATTCGATGAGAAATGCGACATGAAAAAAAACAAACACTATTTTGTCATTAAAATTTATGAATAGGTGGGGCTAAAAATTGTACTGCAACTGCAAGGGCACTACAACTTTTCAGTTTTGACCCTCTTCCTACCCACACATTCTGTTTTTACCATTTCAATAGCAGCTTGCAATATCAAAGTCTCTGCAATAGTGTGCGGCTTCATAGCCTTTGCAACAAGATACATAACTCACCTTAAACCATGCTTTCAAAGCTTGCTTGTTAACTGTCACTGCTCTGTTGAAGTCTATCCATTGCTTGCTCAGCTCAAAGATTTTGACTTGTCCACATATTCTTTAAGTTTGCTCAGTTTCATGCTCTCACTGGATCATCCATTTGCACACTGGAGGCACTTAGGCTTTTCCTTTTTGTTTTCCATTACACTGGTAAATCTTGACTGCAGGAAGGCTTCATCATATTCTTGCATTCTTTTTGCTTATGGCTGTCCCTCAGGTTTTCTTGCAAATATCATGGGGGTCATGAATAGATGAAGAAACCTCTCCATTTTTACAGTGTTTCTTAAGATTTCTCCTAATTAATTTGTTTTTCTAAGTTTTTTTTTCTTGTTAACCTTCATTAAGCTTGATTATGTCAATTAGACAAACCACCAAGGTCATTAACATGTTCAGCTGAAGTCAGTTTTATGAAGAAGAATAATATGATTAGTTGATTAATTTTGCATTATTATAATTTTTTTTTTCATTTAATGTTTCGATACATTTTTGTACTGATTAGTTGTTACCAAAAGTACTGTGCAAAAGTCTTAGGCCCCCTATTTTTTCATACAAACTTTATTATAGATTTCTATTTTATGACTTCTATATTATCAAGCCAGTACAAAAACATTTTAGAGTTCTAAGCATTCATAATAACTGAGTTTTATTCTTAAGAACAACTTGCAGCCCAAGGGCTGAATTACATGTTCCATACAGCAATTAGCATGTATAAAAAGAGTAAAAGGTGACATTATATCAAACATTTACAATATATCAACATTTAAAATTGTTTAAAATAACTGCCACTTAAAAACCTTACTATTATAGTGGAAGATCCGTAGATGAAATTTACACATCGAATTAGGTAACTACAAGTACTGTGGCAATAATCTTCAGTAAACACATACCGATAGGCATTAAATTATTTAAAAGTTTAATGAGGTAGAGTAGTGGGCTTTTAGCATTATGCACAGTGGTCGAGTTGTAAAATCAAACCAGGGGGGATGGTCAGAGATGGATTCTGATTATTGGGGGTTCGGGGGTTTCT
>JAPEIY010000010.1:2865222-2876683 GCA_026122135.1 Cathorops aguadulce | reverse complement strand
AAAAAACACCCCCCCCCCCCCCCCCCAAAAAAAAGCAACAAAATTTGGAGCAAAAGTATTTGATGTTAAGAACATATCTTTTTTTATTTTCAAGAATTATTATTATTATTATTATTGCATTTTCCACAAATTGCTACTGCCATTTTGCTGGTTTACTTACATTCATAATCTTTAAGCATTAAAAGTTGTTTATTTTATTTATTTATTTTTTAGACTGGCTCAAAAGCTTTGAACTTCAGAAGTTTGAAAATTACATAACTGAAACATCCAAGGAAGAATTAAATAAATGTCAAAAACCTCGGCAAAACAGCAGGATATGACACTTTCTAAAAATAAAAACACTAAAGTCAATTCCTGCAGCTATCAATAGGTTTTTAATAAGTCCAACTAAATGATTTTGCCACCAATTTGTCAAATGTTTTGAAGAAAGTTTTTTATTTATCAAATTTGTAAAAAAAAAAAAGTAAAAACGCTCTGTTCCTCAAAATCCCATGAATGTGGATATAATAAAACAGTTATTCCATTCAATATCATCATACATGGCTTCCAACTGACTTGGTGCTACACGCCTCATCAGCTATCAGATCATGTACAACTTGACTTTCATGGAATAATTGTTAATGAGCTCCCTTCGTGATGTTAGAAGGGGAGCCAAATCAACAAAAGGGCTTATCAAATCACGTTTATTTTTTATCTGACAAAAGAAACTGACTGTGTTGTCTTGTTTTAGAGGTTGTGGGTTGGTAGGCACTCTGAATACCTAAATGTATGTCCACAAGCACTGAAAAAGTCAGCTTTTCATACAGCCATATATGGACAAATGCATTTCTTCTGCAGTCTGCAATCTGAAAGGTAACTTAACAAGTCACTTTTCTGTAATGTTAGCCTGATAGCTAGCTAATGTTCATCCACATTTTGAAATAAAATGGTGAAATAAATGTGTTACAACGTGTTAGTGGATCTGCTGTATTACATCAGCCTGGGGCAAAGTCAAAAAGGGTAATAGGATATAATGTTCTTCAATCTAAAATTGTTATTATAGTCAGCATAAATGATGGAAATAGAAGTGAAATCAGAGTGTCTGTGCTCCTGTGGAATCCACACCACATGAACATCTCCTGGGAGGAAAAAAAGTGTAAATAATAGATTATTCCAGCACAAAGATCACAAAATGTTTGAAGTCTCTGAGTTTTTTTTACATGATGCACTGCAGCAAAATAGCAAACATATCCTGTGTACCTGTGTGTGTGTGTGTGTGTGTGTGTGTGTGTGTTGTGAACACTCCAACATCAAATAGCTACCCTCAAGATAGAATGCTATATCTGATGTTTGATGACATTGTAGTATGACCTAACTAGAGCATTCTAGTGAGAACACTAACTCAATGCTAACATTTGAGGTAAAGACTTCAAACAGTTAACATTTTTGAACCAGATATAATATCTATTTCACTGAGACAGAGGCAAATAACTGATATACAAGATCATGACACATGAAATGTACATTTGAAATGTACAGAGCCATACAATTTCACTTTTTGTGTCAGTGATGAGAACATTAACTAGATATTAAAGGTTCTGACTGACTGCAAAGCTGAATTCTGAGCAAAATGTTCTATTTCTGTTGCTGTTGGAGTTTCAAGATGTTGCTCTGCTGTGCACACTGTGTATCCTATGTGTACATTTTTTGCCAGAAAGATAAAACACATCCCGCATTTTGCGATTACAGAGATTGCCAAAGCAAGCGAGCAACAATATCATGTGACTACCATGGGGCGTGTTTGACCTACTTTTAACCAAAACAAATCGGCATAGGCAAACATAGCGGACTGCAATCTCCTGCCAGCTAAAAGCCAGCAGAAAAGAAAAAGAAAGCCTGCCTAGTGAGTGCAACTGCAAGATAGAACAAGGTTAGATCACATCATTTTTTTTTTTCTGGACAGATAACTAAATTATTCTAGCTAGTGCTTAGCTAGCTTAGTCTTAGAATGCATGGGTTTGACTCTGTGGTAGCGAGTATGGAGTTATACACCTAACATTTTGACCTTACAGAGAAAGAAACAGTAACACAAAAGCAGTAACAGAGAAAAGATTTATTCATTCATCTTTTGTTTCACAGATCTATTTGTAAATATTAACCACAAATTACATCCCTGTGACTCAAAACTCTCTGAGGTTGATGCAGAGTCACGATGTTTTCCACGCATCATCATCTCGGTGTGATGCAGTTCCATAGTTACACTAATTAGTTAAAGCTCCTTGTGTTCAGTTGTTTCTGTGGGGCCGTACTGTTTACCTCAAGAGGAAGGAAAATTGTCCAAAAATGGAGAAAAGCAACCCTCAGCACATCAAAATGATCACACCTCGTCCACTTGATATTGTTCTTGTGAGACATAGGGAAATGTCACACAATTAAAAAATAAATAAATTAAAAAAAAAATTCAGATGACTTTATAGCCAGTACCTTTAAAGTGAGGATTTGAAACAAAGCCAACTTGGCTGATGTTCAAGTAAAGAGGCAAACAAATGAAACCACTTTTATAAGTCCTAGTCCAAGATTCATGGTCTTTTCCACAAATCAAAACCATCTTTTTGACCTTTTTTTAATCTATCTATCTATCTATCTATCTATCTATCTATCTATTTTTGCTAGCTGCATGCCCACCCTCCTTGTCCAACATGTGTCACTAATGCTCTTGTGGCTGATTGGGGAAATCCCCACAGCCATGTCCTCAAATCTAGTGGAAAGCCTTTCCAGAAAAATGGAGGCTGTTATACCAGGAAAAGGGAGATCAAGGTCATGCCATTGGTTTTGGAATGTGATCTTCAAAAAGTACATGTTGATGTGACGATCAAACATCCACATATTTTGGCAATATAGTTTGCAGTGGATATAAAAAGATTTTTATGATGTAAAAAATGAAACCAAGGTCAGTCATATCAGATCTGTTTCCATTAGTGATATAACAATAAACAAAACTGAAGTGAAAAAAATGAAAAATTTTGGGGGTTGTTTTTTGGGGGGAGATGAAAAAATCTACAGTGATCTGGTTGAATAATTACTTAAAACACCATTTTATAGTGGGACATGTGATTGTGAATTAATCAGAATTAATCACTCACAATATAATACACCTCCACTTACATTTTTCCACACTATTGCCTTTGCATCACTGCAGTCAATCATTATATTTTATTTCTATATTTTATTCATTATATGCAGAGATGATTTTCCTTTCAATGAATGTATGTAATTTAGCTGCACAGTGAATCTCCTTGTAGCTGTAAAATGACAAGAAAAAAAAGAAGCAAATATTAGCATTCAGGTCCAGCTCATTTGCACCGATTAAGAGGTGGCACCTGTTTTCCACACATTAGCAAGCTGGCTGTTTAAAATTACAACCTCATGCTGTGAAACATAAGTGAAAGCACTGACAGGTAGAAAAAAGACCAGCTCGATGGCCTCAGGGACGTATTGTCTACACACATCGTGTATTTATACACATTAAGTCTACTAATTCTGAGTGTGTGTGTGTGTGTGTGTGTGTGTGTGGCATCACACTTAGCATTATAATATCTGGAGCAGGAAATGAGCTCAAGGAGTTCAAGACCTTGGAAGAGTTACTGTCTTTGTGTGTGTGTGTGTGTGTGTGTGTGTGTGTGTTATTGTATTTTAGCTGAGGACATCTTGTGTCAGCTCAGTGAAACAGCTGAGGCTTTTGGGATTAATCACTTGAAATGCACGGAATATTACCAACACAAGTACGTGAGCATTTATTAAAGGGAATACCATGTGTTCAAGGAGGTGAAAAAGATGGAATAAAGAAGGAAAGATGGAAGGAAGAAAGAAAGAAAGAAAGAAAGAAAGAAAGAAAGAAAGAAAGAAAGAAAGAAAGAAAGAAAGAAAGAAAGAAAGAAATGTCAAAGAAAGAAAGGTAATAAAAATTGAAAGTGTCAGGCTTATGAATAGGCAGACACAAATGCAGGTCATGGACCAGAAATTAAGTCAGCTAGTGAATGTTTATTGACAGGGAGTGAGGAGAGTGAATGGTGAGCAGAGGAGATGTTGCCTGTACACAGCTGTGTACAGCCAGGACCGTGACAGCATCCCCCCACTCCATAGACACCTCCAGACACTCTGCCAGGCTTGTCAGGATGGGCCTGATTGGAAGTCGTGGATTAGTGATGGTCTCGGACAAAGGAGTGAGGTACCTAGGTCCACTCCTCAGGACCATACCCCTCAACTGTGTAACTATGATAAACCTGTTTTACCATTTTCTTTAAAACTTTACTGCAATTGCACCTATTTACTGCCTGATTCCTAACAGAAAGAAAGGAAATAAAGAAGAAGGTAAAGAAAGAAGTATAGGGATAAAAAACTAAATCAAATGACAAATAACAATGAAAGTAAAAAGTAAAGAAAGACTCTAATTCTGGGCTTGACATTAATGGTAGTCTGACTGTCCAAGACAACCAAATGTTTGGTCTGGATAAGTCAAATCTGCATCTGCCTGTCCAGTAGGACAAGTTGAATATTTTTTTAAAATCACCGTTTTAATAGTAATTATTCACGACTTACATCAATAAAGCGGCAACAAAATGTATTCAATATTCTCAGTGATCTGTCTGTGTTATCGTTTATGAAATTCCAGGGAAGCTGAGGACAGCAGGTGTGTGTGTAAAAATAACCATGCCATTATATCTAAGTATAGGTTATTATTATTTTTGAATTCATAGAAATCAGAGAAATGGTGATCAAATAATTCAATAAAATAAATATCTGTGGCAAATCTTCATTTCATTTGGACATTTGCTGCATTGCTCTTTGGTATGGTTCACATTAACCATCAGAAATTTTGTAAAATATTTTGCAGGAATTTTAGGTCAGTGCTGAACTCACAGTTGGTTTTCATTCACAACATAATTCAGTCACCCTAATCATGTCACATTTGTTTTCTTTCAGTTTTATTTCATCAAAAGAAAGTGAAAAAGATGATAATCCCAAAAAGATAAAAGGACTAATAGAAACCAGACAGTCATATGAAAAGTAAAGGAAACATTAGTTCCTTCCAAAGTGGCTAAAAAAATTCTCCTTTCACCTGATGACCACAATGTTTTCTAATCTATCTGTTGACTGGTCGACTGATGCAAGAACATGATTTGATTGTCAATAATAGCACAGGAAACCCAAGTTCAGAGCAGCCTCCAAACATGGCCGCTCTGGACAACAGTTCCCAAGCATCTCTGGAATTCTAGGAAGTTCATCTCTTTCCCATTTCCCTGTAATAACTTCCCTATATAAGCCCAGAATTCACAAATGCTCACTGCAAAGTATTTTCTGTGTCCCCATGCCTGATCATACTGAGCCTTATGATCTTCTGCCTGACTGCTGTGCTTTTGACTTGTTTAAAATTATTTCTGGCTTCATTTACTTGCCTGCCCTTTAACATTCTGTTTGTGAATTGACTGACCCCTGCCCATCCCTGACTGTGTTCAGATTGCTACATTGGATTTGGCTACCAGTTTTTGATGCAGTCCCTTTCCCCTGTGCTTGCATCTGTAAGTTCCTTCACCCTAACAGGATACTTTGCCAGCAATGGATGCAGCAGAGAAAGTGAAGCAAACTGCTCTCAATGCTCAGGGGCAACTGTTAGGAGAACACCAGCAAATGATAGGCAAACTTAATGCCAGAATGTCACAGTTAATGGCTGTTGTTTCACAGACCATCCTGACATGGCCCTCATCCTGTGCCAGTGCAGCCCTGATGGTTTCTCGACCCAAAAAGTATTCTGGGGAAGTTTCTTACTGAAAAGGATTTCTTCTTCAGTATTCATTACATTTCATGACTCACATGGGAGCTACAGAATAGCAGAAGATCAGTCAATTCCTCAGTCTTCTTACAGGCAAGGCTATGCAGTGGGCTACTGCTGTTTGGGAGCGTGGGGTTGAACACACCACCTCCTATGATCAAGTTATTAAACTGTTTAAGCGAGTTTTTGATCATCAGCTGGAGGGTGTTGAAGTTGGCAAGAAATTGCTTACCATTAAACAGGGAGATAGGAAAGTGGCTGACTATGCTCTGGAATTTCGCACACTGGCAGCTGGAAGTGGCTGGAACAAGCCTGCTCTCAAGGCCACCTTTTACCAGGGTCTGCACCCCGAAGTGTTCACTGAACTGGCATGCCATGACAAACAACTTACTCTCAACTCCCTCATTGACCTGGCCATCTGCCTAGACCACCTTCTTCAAAACTAGCCCTTGTTACAGTCACCTCCATCCCTTCCTCCTACTCCGCCACCCCTGACTCCAATGGAGGTCTCCCATACTTGCTTGCAGTGCTCTAAGACAATTAGGAGGCATTGTTTTTACTGCAGTGAGTCCAGTCATCTGATAGCCAAGTATCCCGTTCGGCCACCAAACCCTAGAAAGGAGGGTGTCACCCACCAGGAAACCTGTCCATCTAGCCTGGTGAGTCATAAATTAGTTCACACACTGCATTCTCTCAAGATGCCAGTACTGTTAAAAAGCTCCCAGACTTAACCCATGTTCTGCCTGCCTTCAGAGACTCATGGGCAGAGGGTAACTTCATCAGTATCAAGATCATCCAGAAATACAACCTGCTCATGGAAGAATTCCAGCAACCTGTGATCCTTAAGGCCATCAAAGGGGGCCTCATCTGTGATGGGCTTGTTACAACATACATGTCACCTCTTGAAATCCAGGTTGGGGTTTCTTCATGTAGAACACATCACCTTGTTGGTCGCTCACACAGCTCAGCATGCTCTCATCTTGGGGTTCCCGTGGCTCCCACTTCACAATCCCCCAATATCCTGGCAACACAGAATGGTCCTCATCCTGCTTCCAGAACTGGCTGAAACTTCCACAAGTCTCTCTTTCATCCACCTCTGAGGAGAGCCCACTGCCAGATACTATTGACAATGTTCCTCCCTGTTATCATGACCTCAATGAAGTTTTCAGCCAGGGTAAGGCTAATGGCCTGCCTCCTCAACAAACCGATGACAGTGCCATATACCTCCTCCCAGGTACGATTCCACCTTGCAATCGCATATACCCTCTGTACATCACCAAACAAGCTGCCATGGAGGAGTTTGTACAGGAGGCACTACAACAGGGGTTCATTGGATCATCCACATCTCCAGCTTCAGCCATCTTTTTTTGTGGAAAAGAAAGGAGGAGGCTTCTGTCCCTGCATCAACTACCAAGGTTTAAAGCAGATCACAGTTAAATACCCTTATCTGCTTCCCTTGGTGCCATCAGCCTTGGAACAGCTAAGGTCAGTGAGAATATTCACCAAGCTGGACCTTTGAAGTGCTTACAACCTGGTCAAAGTTCAGGAGGGCAATGAATGAAAAACTGCCTTTAGCATAACGTCTGGGCACTTCAAATATTTGGTTATGCCTTATAGATTTTCTTGCGCTCCCAGCATCTTCCAATGCTTAATGAACAATGTTCTCAGAGACATGCTGGGATGCTTCATCATTGCATACATAGACAGTATTCTAATCTACTCCCCCAATGATGATTCACATTATGAACATGTAAGGTCAGTACTCACCTGGTAAACTGGAGAATCACCTTTATGTAAGACCTGAGACATGTGAGTTTCACATTTACCAGATTTCATTCTTTGGGTATGTCATCAATGCAGAAGGAATAAGCATGGACCATAGCAAAGTCTCAGTGGTCACCTCCTGGCCCACACCCAATACCATGAAGGAACTGCAATGCTTCCTGGGGTTTTCAAATTTTTATCACCACTTCATCCATGGGTTCAGCATGATCACTGCTCCTCTTACCACCTTGCTAAAGAAGGGTCCGCAACATCTCCAGTGGAACCCAGCCACTGAAGAAGCCTTCAACCAGCTCAAGACTGCCTTCACATCAGCTCCAATTTTTCAGCACCTGGACCCCACTAAACCTTTCATCGTAGAGGTAGATGCCTCTGAGACAGGAATGGGGGGAGTGCTATTTCAGCATTTTGAGGATAAGCCTAATCTACATCCCAAAGAAATTCACCCCAGCCAAGCAGAATCACACTCGAGAACTCCTAGCAATTAAACTAGCTCTTGAGAAGTGGAGACACTGGCTGGAGGGCACCACACATCTGTTCACTATTCTCACCAATCACAAGAATCTTGAATATCTGAAAACAGCTAAATGCCTAAACCCACACCACGCCATATGGGCACTTTTCTTCACCCAGTTTAGATTCACCATCTCCTACCACCCAGGTCACAGAAACACAAAAGCAGATACCCTCTCCAGAATCCACACCACATCCAACCATGTTTCAGAACCTATGTCTATCCTATAACCCAAGTGCTTCTTGCATGCCATTTCATGGGATGTAGATTGGAAAATCACACAAACACAACCTCTAAATCTGCCTGAGAACTATCCTCCTGGACTCATGTATGTGCCACCCCGATTTCAAGGTCAACTAATCACCTGGGCCCACTCTTCTCTGCCCATGGTGCACCCCAGCTGTCACAGAACCTATCAACTCCTCTTGAATAAATATTGGTGGGAGAACATGGTGTAATATGTCCCAGATGTGCGTGGCGTACAGAAGCACAGCAGGCGGGAGCTGAAGTTCTCACACATTTTATTTTTCTTTACTTTGTTGCTTTTCAGCTTCACTCACTCGCTGCTCACACACAGTCATCCATGCACACAAGTGTGTTCTGGTTGGGAGAGCTCTCTTCTCTGCTCTCCCCCTCCTTTTATTCTCCTCCATCACTGCAATAAACACACACACACACTGTAGGTAGCAAAAGAGAACAACTGGACTTGCTTGAAGATTCTTGATGTTTCACTTCTCATCCGAAAGGCTTCTTCATTTCTGTCTCACAAAGAAGCCTTTTGGATGAGAGGTGAAATGTCTTCAGGAATCTTCAAGCAAGTCCAGATGCTCTCTTTTACCACCTACAGTTTACTGTGACCTGGATGACTGAGAATCTTCACACACACACACACACACACACACACACACACACACACAAAATAATTGACAACAGGTGTAATTACTTTGCCACTCACCTTCCCCAACTCCACCCTTCATTCACAAACTAACACTTGGCCATGCCCCCACTGCCACATACCCCTGCCGCTAGACTCAGGCTGGGGAGCCTTCCAGCCTGCATCAGACTCCCTCCCCCCAATGGGATGGTAAGTCTGCCACCACCATCTGCACCCCCAGCCTGTGGACCACCTCTCATTTAAATGGCTGGATCACCTCGAATTTAAATGGCTGGACCACCTCGAATTTAAATGGCTGGAGGGCAAGATACCAACAGGTGAGCCTTGCTTTGGCATCCTTCATGTGGTGGAGCCACTGGACAGGTGCGTGGTCCAAACAGAGGGTGAAAGGGTGCCCCAGCAGGTAGTATTGGAGGGCAAGGACCACCCACTTGATGGCTAGACACTCCTTTTCAGTGGTGCTGTACTTGCTTTCATGCATCAAGAGCTTGTGGCTGATGGACAGAGCGTTACACTTTTCGACTTCCACCTTCTGGGACAAAATGGCCCTCTGTCCAATGAGTCCAGCTGTAAAATAAAGTGGAAAAAGAGAAGTCAGGGGAGTGTAAAAGTGGCCCCCCACACAGTGCAGCTTTTACTTTAGTGAAAGCCTGTTGGCACTGTTCTGTCCACTGGACCAGATCTGGTGCTCCTTTTTTAGTGAGATCAGTTAGCAGGGTGGTGACATCCAAATAATTAGGTATGAATCTACAATAGTAGCCAGCCAGCCCCAGGAACTGTCTCACCCCCTTTTTGAGCTTGGGCCTCGTGCAGGCCGCAATCACTGCAGTCTTGTTAATATGGAGATGCACCTTCCCATGACCAAAGTGAAAAAACAGATACCATACTTCCTCCTGCCCAATTGCACACTTTTTGGGTTAGCTGTGAGACCTGCATGCCTCAGTGACTCTAGGACAGCCCTAAGGTGTTCCAGGTTCTGCGGCCAATCATTGCTATAAATAATGATGTCATTGAGGTACGCTGCCATGCAGGTGGTGTGAGGGCAAAATATCTTGTCCATAAGCTGCTGGAACACAGTGGGAGCCCCAAATAATTGAAAAAGAAGTGTGACAAATTGGTATAACCCAAACGGTGTGGAAAATGTTGTTTTCTTCTTGGGATAGAGGAGTCAAGGGAATCTGCCAATATCCCTTCGTTAGATCCAGTGTCAAATAAAAGCGAGCAGCACCTAACTGATCTAGCAACTCATCAATGTGAGGCATTGAGTATGCATCAAATTTAGACACTGCACTGACTTTTCTATAGTCCACATAGAACCGGACCAACCCATCGATCTTGGGAACCAGGACCACCGAGCTGCTCCAGTCACTGTGGGACTCCTTGATTATGCACATTTTGAGCATGGCCTTGAGTTCATCCCAAATCAACTTTTTTTGTGTTTGAGCAAGCAGTAAGGGTGGCTATGCACCACCACCCCTGGGGACTTTCAATGTGGGTGAGTTGGGTGTGGCCAGGAAGGGAAGAAAACTCATAGGAAAATTCCTTCCGCAACTTGGCCACCTCCGTGAGTTGGGCTGGTGAGAGGTGGTCTCCACAAGGGACAGGAGTGGTTTGAGATGTTATTTTTTTTAACCTTCAGCCCCAGCTCTGCCTTATCTGGAACTACTCACACCAATGCCACGGAGTCCCCCTCATTCCATTGTTTTAACAGGTTGAGGTGCTAAATTTGCAATGCCCCAACCCTATCCATTTGCCTCACCTCATAGTCAATGTCCCCAACTCGCTGTGTGACCTCGAAGAGCCCATGCCACTTGCCTATTAATTTGGAGCTCATCATGGGCAATAGTATGAGTACCTTTTCTCCCAGTGTGAACTCTCTAAGGCACATGCCCCTGTCATACAACCAGGCTTGACATTCTTGTGCCTGCCATAAATTATCCTGGGTTAAGTGCGTGAGGGTGTGGAGTTTTGCACACAGGTCAAGAACCTACTGAATTTCATTCTTGCTAGGTGAAGGCCCCTCCTCCCAGTTTTTTTTTGTAGCATGTCCAAAATGCCATGTGGCTTACACCCATATAATAACTCATATGGTGAAAAACCTGTAGAGGCTTGTGGGACCTCTCATACTGCAAATAACAGGGGCTCGACCCATTTATCCCAATTACATATATCCTCACTTATGAATTTCCTAATTAAGTTTTTGAGTGCCTGATTAAACCATTCCGTTAAGCCATCTGTTTGTGGGTGATAGACAGGTGCAGACAGACTTAATTCCCAGTAACCAATACCGTTCATGCAGTGTGTGTGACATAAATGTAGTACCTTGGTCTGTCAGGATTCTGTCTGTGACGATTCTCAGTCATCCAGGTCATAGTAAACTTGCCGGTGGTAAAAGAGAGCAACTGGACTTGCTTGAAGATTCTTGAAGACATTTCACCTCTCATCCGAAAGGCTTCTTCAG
>JAPEIY010000010.1:2805157-2816227 GCA_026122135.1 Cathorops aguadulce | reverse complement strand
ATTCACACCTACGGTCAATTTAGAGTCACCAGTTAACCTAACCTGCATGTCTTTGGACTGTGGGGGAAACCAGAGCATCTGGAGGAAACTCACGCCGACACGGGGAGAACATGCAAACTCCACACAGAAAGGCCCTCACCGGCCACGGGGCTCGAACCTGGATCTTCTTGCTGTGAGGCGACAGCGCTAACCACTACACCACCATGCCGCCTGGCTGAATCTCACAACGTAAATTTTAGCTTTGTAAGGTTTAAGAATCACTCGTCTGCACTGGCAAGGATCAGTACGTCCAGGCTCCCACCTTTGCCTGCCAGCCGGCTCACAATGCACCCGACTGGTGCCTGTCCTTGTGGGTGATGAGCCCACATGGCGGCGGCTCCATGTAATTTCTTCAGGCTGTGCCCAGCCAGGCCTCATGAGCCAAGGCCCAGCCACCAGCCACTTGGCAGCGAGCACCCCTCTCAGGTCTGGCTCCAGGAGAAGGCCCTGGTTTCCCACTCCCAGGTGAGGTGCTGCAGCTCCTTTTTTGTCATTCCATCGGGGTCTCGACTCACTCTTAGTCTGACCCCTCCCCTGGAACCAATTTGCCTTGAGCGACCCTTACCAGGGGCTAATGCCCCGACGACACAACTCCCAGGACCACCGGGACATCCAAGCCCTTCTACCATGTTAAGGTGGCAATTCTTCAGAGGGGGTTTGAAGGCTCAGCCTTAGAGATAGGGTGAGGAGTGAAGACATCCGGAGGGATCTTGGAGTCGAGCCACTGCTCCTTCATGTCGAAAGGAGTCAGCTGAGGTGGTTCGAGCATCTGATTAGAATGCTTTCTGGGGACCTTCTTTTGGAGGTTTTCTGGGCACTTCCAACTGGGAGGAGACCTTGAGGTAGACCCAGAACATGCTGGAGAGATTATATATCTCTTCTGGCCTGGGAACACCTTGGGATCCCCCAGGAGGAACTGGAAAGTGTTGCTGGGGAGAGGGATACCTGGAATACCCTGCATAGCCTGCTGCCACTGTGACCCAATGTCAGATACGTGGAAGAAAATGGATGGATGGATGGATGGAGATTTTCAAATGTTCTGAACAACATTGTGAAGGAGGAAGTGATTTTCACTGCTGCCTGTTCATTGTTGCTTTAAAAGACATATCGCAATAATATCACTATAATATCAAAATATAACACATCCGTGACGTTGTTTTAATCCCAACAGACATGATTTCCTTTTGTTCTCAGCATTTGTGTTCTGCAGCCACAGAATATTGCAAGAAGACTTTTCTGCATAATAAAAAAAAAAAAACATTCCTTTTGAACTGTTTCAAGTTTACAACAGATGGAAATTTACTGATTATGAAATACAGTATTGTGATAATATCACAAAAACATTAGCCAGGTGATGAGAATCAAATTTTAAATATGGGTACTCACCCTGTATGTGTGTGTGTGTGTGTGTGTGTGTGTGTGCAGATGTTTTTGTGGCTTTGATGTTCATGTTTTGATGAATTGTAGGTACAAAGAAAAAGGTTTAAGAGACCAAAATTACAGCACAAATTGCAGACAGGGCTATTTCACTCGTCGAGAGGCATCACGCGGCGCTCTAGCCGTAATTGCTTTCCTTCTTTTTGGCTTCGCTCTGCCTTTCTCAAGGCTCCGGGCCCGTTCCAATTGCACTCCAATTATATTTCAGCTTGTTTCTTGTTGCATTCCGATCACGACGTGGCTTCGGCGCAATAAATCTGCATTTCGTGAAACAAATCCGAACATAAAAGCATGGGAACACTTATTTTCTGGAAGGGTCCAGGGTTAGGTAATGTGCCGCTGTGGTGTGGGATATACGTTCGCTGAGTGTTAACTTGATGTGCGCATTATGAGCTTTTTTGGACTCTACCAACAAAA
The DNA here is from genome assembly GCA_026122135.1 of Cathorops aguadulce. Classification (NCBI taxonomy): domain Eukaryota; kingdom Metazoa; phylum Chordata; class Actinopteri; order Siluriformes; family Ariidae; genus Cathorops; species Cathorops aguadulce. Next base: position 2,814,334 of record JAPEIY010000010.1, on the reverse strand, counting down.
CCACGCCTATCACAGAATTGCACATCGTCAATGCCGTCATTTTCCACTTATAGCACTTCCTGTGTCTTTCTTTATTTATGCAGTGATTTAGGAGTCCTGCTTTGGACCGTGACTCAACCCAGGAAGGGGAAAATGTTACATGCTCTTGTTTTAAGGGGTCGAAAACAGGCCGGACGGAGTGCGGAAAAAATTGCTCACATTTGAAAATCATTTGTGATGGGCTGTGACATTTTCCCACGTACCTTGTTACGCCGGGGCCGTGTACTGGCGTGCTTTTTTCTGGCTATTACTGGTCATTTTTGCCCTTAAATTCCCCCTCGTCATGATCACACAAACACTTTTCCGTCTTTTTCTTTAAATTGCAAACGAGCCCGGTGATTTAAGAGCTCGGTTCCATATTCAGCAGGTGCACTTTTGACCGCAGTATTTTAGCATGTGCATATTATCCCCTCTGTGTGTGTGTGTGTGTGTGAGCTGAAATGTATGCTGAGCTAAGTTCGGCTCCGTCTCATTACTCAGAGTGTGTAAAAGCAACACCCAGCCTTTCTTCTCCGAGCCATAAGCACGAAACTTTGCCTTCGAAGCATGTGGTTCTTTTTCAACACCGTATCAATCAAAACGTTTATACAGCGAAACTGTCAAACACTAACGGCGAGTGTGTGCACCGATGACCATTAAAATATTTCTGAAATGTCGGAATGGAGAAGTCTGAAGTTTTGTTGCCTCGTTCCCTAAGAAGAGTTTTATGCCTCGTTATTTCTCTCAGTATAACGTCCGCGTTGTTCGTGTTGTTGTTTGGCGTGAAACTGATATTTCAGGATGTATGAAGCTTATAAAATGTCTGAACTTTCAGCTTTAAAAAGAACCTTCAGTTGAACTTTGACCCCTGACTAAATAAAGTCCAACATTTAAACTCTTTAAAATTCCTTAATTTTAATATAATCTCATGTATTAAAACCCAAATAAATCTCTGGATTAGGAACGTTTTCCGTCCTCAAATTGACCTTTGACCTCAAGCTGTGTAATACAACAGCACTGTAATAAAAGTGCACAGCAATACAATGCTACAGCGCTCACCAGTACATTAATAACACTCACGGTAACACATTGGATTTTCAAATAAATTTTCCTTTTTTTTTGCAGTACAAGGTCATCACTGCCATATTTCTCATTTCTAAATTCTCCACACATTCTCTACTGGGAACAGAGAGGACACGCCCTCTTCTTCCACAGCCACGCCTTTGTAATGTGTGCAGAATGTGGTTTTGCATTGTCTTGTTGAAATCTCCCTGGAAAAGATGTCGTCTTGAAGGGAGAATATGTTGCTCCAAAATCTCAATGTACTTTTCTGCATTAATGTTCCATCACAGAAGTGTAAGTTACCTTTGCGAAGAGTATTGACACAATCCCATACCATGACAGATGCTGACTTTTGGACTTCTTGTGGGTAACATTCTGGATGGTACTTATTGTCTTTGGTATGGAGGACATGGTGTCCATTTCTTCCAAGAAAAACCTGGATGTGGCAGCGGGGGCATGGTCCAGCGGCGGTCTGAATGGAGGGCGAAGTCAGGGAAGGTAAATGGCAGAATCACTGCACCTGATGTGAGTTAACCTGTGTTTGTGTCTTCCCCAGTGACCACGCCCTATAAAAGGAGAGAGAGAGAGCAGGGAAAGGGAGCTCTCTCCCGACCTGAATGCATGTGTGTGCATGTGTGAGAGAGTGAATGAGCTGAAAAGCCACCTACATGACCGAAAATAAGTTTCTGAGAACTCAGTTCTTGCCTGCCGTGCTTCTGTGCTCCACCCACCTGCTCTGGTTCAATACTGGAATACTGATTCATCAGACCACAATACATATTTCCACTGTGTGATGGTCCATCCCAGATGCCTCCAAGCTCAGAGAAGTTGAAAGCACTTCTGGACACAGTTAACATAAGGCTTCCATTTTGCACAATAAAGTTTAACTGGCATTTGTGGATGTAACTCTGTATTGTAGCTTGACAAAGGTTTGCCAAAGTAATCCTGAGCCCATGTGGTTATATCAGCTATAGATGAATGGATGGTTCTTGATGCAGTACTGTCTGAGGGATCAGAGATCATGGATGCTCAGCTTAGGCTTGTGCCCTTGCCCTTTACACAATGAAAATTCTCCCAATTCCTTGAATTATTTAATAATGTTACGCACTCTAGTGGGTGAAATAGCCAAGTCCCATTGTATCTTACTTTGAGGAACATTGTCTTTAAACTTTTCAATAATTTTCTCATGCATTTGTTAACAAACTGGAGATCCTCAGCCCATCTTTGCTCCTCAAAGACTAGACCTTCCTTGGGTACTGGTTTGACTACCAAATCATGATTACAGTCATTTGTTGGCATCACCTGTTTCATGCCACTAAACTATTTAATTGTTTTACCTCATTACTAGTCCTAAATTGCCCCCTCCCAATGTATTTTTGGAATGTGTTACAGGCCTGAAATGCAGGAATGGATGTGTATTAACAAATGAAATGAAGTTGACCAGATAAAGTATGAAATATCTTGGGCTCATTCTGTCTGCAATGAAACACAAGTCAAAGTAAATTTAGATATCACTGCTTTCTTTTTGATTTGCATTTTCCATCGCTTCTTACTGTAACTATTTTCTGATTTAGGGTTGCATATTACAACCCCTTTTTGTCTCTTTCAGGCTCATTGTGCCAAGTTGGAATATATTCAAGTGGATGTTCTTGCTTGTGAACTTGGATTGACATTATAGGCTGAAATGCGCTACCATTGTTGCTGGCAGTCTCCTTTTTATATTCTTCAAATGTGATGAATAGTCGCATTTGAAGAATCTTCATTAGTCCTGATCTGCTAAGAATCTTCATTAGTCCTGATCTGCTAATCCCCATGTTAGATCTGGTGCTCTTTTGGGATATCCTAAACACACACAGTAGAGAGAGAGGGAGGGCCACACAGAGACATGCACAGAAAGCCAAAACAATCAAGGGATATGACATCATACTGGGTAATGCAGTGAACTTTTGTGAACACTGGTGATTAAAGAAAGGTTATTGAGAGTCTAAGTTGGTGGTGTCAGCATTCCACATAATATTGACCTACAACATAGTTAGGGTAGCCACAAAAAGTCTGCAGTGGGCTATCAATTACCTAGAAATTAATGTTGGAGAGAAAAAAATATGTTGAGCTTTCTAAGAAATTGATGGGGAAAAACAAGAACTTGGATGTGAAATGTGCATTAGTTAGGGCAGCAATATGCACAGAGAAAGATATGGATGCCCCCACATAAAAGTGATACAGAAAAGTAGATTGGATATTTCTTTCAGACTGATGAAAGCTTGAGTAAGTGCATCCAAGATGAGAAGACTGGCTGCAGAGGTTTATACAGAACTTTATATTGCTGAAAGCTCTAAAATTTAAAGCATGACAGAACTTAAGATCTTTCATAACTGAGACCTGTACTGTGCCAATAACTGGACTCTGGCATTAGATTTGATGAACTCATAGAAGCAGTGAAACAGGTGTCTAGGGGCTGCTTCCCCAGAATAGATGGATTACCAACAGAGTTAATGGTTTTGGACAATTTTAGGAAGATACTTTAATGATATTTTTACAAACCATTTTAAGAATGGTTTACTATCCAGCTGCTCTCCTTTGGCTACTCTGTCCCTTTTACCAAAGAAGGTTGTCTATTAAATAATCTGTGACCTAGACTTAAGAATAACCAGGTCACATTGACTAACATGGGAGTGTGTTGAGTGAGACACATTTAAGTACATACATTTATATTTCTTAAATACTTTATCCAGGTCTGAATGAGTGTGGTTTATATTTTGGGATATAAAAACCAACCACGTTTATTGCAAAAAAAAAAATATCCTGGTTGGGGGCAGGTGGAACTGATCAAGAGTTTCTGTTGGAAGAGGTAGGAATTAGCCACAATTTTCTGCAGAAATTGATTAGTTAAGAATATCTGTGTAAGCAGATCATGCTGGTCAGATTTTCTGTGGAAGCAGGTATGATTGGTCAAGCATATCTGTGCGACCAGAAAGGTTTTGTCAAGAGTGGTTGACAGAGAGGACATGATTAGTCAAGTCTCCATGGAAGCAGGAAGGATTGGTCAAGTTTCCATGGAAGCAGGCAGGATTGGTAAAGTGTGTTTGGAGAAGCAGGCATGATTTGTCAAGGGTGACTGATGGAGTAGAAAAGATTAAGATGGGTCAAGTGTATATGTGGAAGCAGGCAGTTTCAAGAGTGTCTGGGGACAAGAATGTCTGGGGAATCAGGCAGCATTGGTAAAGGGTGTCTGAAGAAGCAGATGAGACTAAGATGTGTTGAGAGTATTTGGAAGCAGGAGTGGATTGGTTGAATGTCTGCAGGAGTGGGGGGGAATTGGTCAAGAATGTCTGTGTTATTGTGAGGGACTGGTCAAGACTCCTACTTGACAGAATCCTACTTGATTGGTCATGAGTGTTTGCAAGAGCAAGCAAGATGGGTCTGGAGGGGACACAGGAGTGTGACAGTTCGTGAAACAAAGCAGGAGTTTGTGGATTCCAGAGTGTGACAGCTCCAATGACAAGAGGTATATAACTGTCCTTTCAAGGATCCTTTATTATCCAGGATTATAAAGGGTGATCTAAAATGAGAAACCCATTTGGGATCAGCTTATGCTGATAATCTTACATGTTTAATAAGATTTCCACATGTTACAACACTTAAATCTGAGATCTGAGAAGGCATCCTCAACAAGGGTTAATCAGGACAAATGTAAATGAGATATGGTTGGTTATGGAATGAGCATTCCTCAGACATCAGGGGGGTTAGTTTAGGGAAGAGAAGACCTACAGTTTTTAGCTGTGTATATGACTAGTGACTTCTTTCAGCAGGGAAATTAGGAGAGCATGCTAGAGGGAAAGGTGTCAATTTGACAGTCTAATAGGACAACTGCAGCTGTCATATCAGGGGAGGGTTTTGATAATGAAAAACTCGATTGCCCCACTGTGTCTCATAAATCAATGGTTTTAGTACCACCACAAGGACAAAAGGATTGGTTGAAGGAATACAGAATAAAGCAGTGGATAACACTGGACTCAAGCTTCAGTACTCTATTTGCCAACAAGGAAGATGGTCAGGGTCTAGTGGACAAAAAAAGATGAGGTGGCAGGGAATGAAAAGACAATGAGATAGAAGAGAGCTACCATGGACTTGAATAGCTAAGGCCATTCTTCAGAAAGTAGTGGTCTTATAATATTACTGTCATCTGTTTTTAATTAGGGGGCGGCACAGAGGTGTAGTGGTTAGCACTGTTGTCTCACAGCAAGAAAGTCCTGGGTTTGAGCCCAACGGATGGCAAAGGCCTTTCTGTGTGGAGTTTGCATACTCTCCCCATGTCCGTTTCCTCCGGGTGCTCTGGTTTCCCCCACAGTCCAAAGGCATGCAGGTTAGGCTAATTGGTGGCTCTAAATTGACCATAGGTGTAAATGGTTGTCTATGTGTTCACCCTGCGATGACCTGGCGACTTGTCCAGGGTGTACCCCACCTCTCGCCCATTGTCAGCTGGGATGGGCTCCAGCTTGCCTGCGACCCTGTTGAACAGGATAAGTGGCTACAGATAAAGGATGGATGGATACCCAGTGCCTCCTCAGTGGAGACCTATTTATTATGATACAGACATTTACATTTTAGACACTGAAGGGTTCAAATAGGTCAGTATACATCAGCTAGTAGATCAGGAGGAACATTTATAAGAACCATTTTAGTAGTTCTTATAAAGGGAATGCAGTTTAGTTGTTAGTAGTTCTCATAGTTCTGCAGGGGAAAAAAAACTCAGGCATTGCTGCTTTGGTGAAAATGAACTACTTCAATAATACAGAATAAATAACCAGCATTTCTTTGTAACTATTAGGAGGAGCACACACATTATTATTATTATTGTCCCTGCATAGTGACCTTTTATCGATAGAACTGTATAGTCTTTTTCTTCTTCTGGCTGCTCCTGTTTGGGGTCGCCACACCAGATGCCCTTCCTGACACAACCCTCCCCAGTCTATCTGGGCTTGGGACCGGCACTAAGTATGCACTGGCTTGTATGAACCCCGTGGCTGGGTATATTACCTAATCTGCATGTCTTTGAACTGTAGGAGGAAACCTACACAAACACGGAGAGAACATACAAACTCCACACAGAAAGGCCCCCATTGGCTGTGAGGTTCGAACCTGGAACCTTCTTGCTGTGAGGCAACAGTGCTAACCACTACACCACTGTGCCACCGTATGGGACTGTCTATGGGACTGTATTGTGGTGTATAGTAATTGTGTTTTTCATCAGTGACAACATTTTCCTTACATATACTAAAATTAATCTCTTTTATTAGATAGTGAATTATTTTGGGGAAAACTACATTTTATTGATGGTGCTTCTAATAGAATAGAATATGATTGAGATGCAAAAGTCAAATATTTTTTTTCTTCACTTTATAGCATTTATGTCTGAAATTATTTTAGTGCACAGCAGAAAGATTAAATTGTTTTAAGGAGTGGTTTAACTTCACAAGGTTCAGCTGAGCGATTATGGGTCATGTACTAATTTGTTGATTGTTTTTTTTTGTGTGTGTGTGTTTTATACTAAGACTTGTAAAAGAGATATTAAATGTGCTTTCAAATATTCAAATATATTCAATGTAAGAAATAATATACTAGTAGTGAGGAGGAACATTTCCTCTCAGGATTCATGTGTTCAGTCTTGTGAGAGAAGCAACTATTTTAATGTATGTTCTGTCATAAATATGGGGATTTAACAGCAATATCCATTTGAATCTTATATTCAGATAATGTTCTGAAATGTTCAGCATCAGATCAGACACACAGTGAATGAAATATGTACTCTAAGGGCAGATGCTGTGTGAGCAGAGGCAACTGATGAAAGCTAATGGCAGACCGAAAAGAGAGGAAAAATTGTTAGTATGGGATGAAAGTGTGTAATCTTAGTGGGAGAAGATTACTTGACCATTGTCAATTGTTATGTGTCTTGATGTTCTGTTTGTGTTTTCCTGTGTAAGTATTATTAAAAAAAAATAAAGGCTGTATCTCCTCATATGGCTGGAAGCTGTTATAATTACATACCATACTTGTACATTAAAGCTGTACTGTCAAATAGACATGTTTATTATGTTTCTATCAGGCCTTAGATATACAAGTTGGCAAATACACATCATCATGTGGTAAATATCAATTAGTGATTTAAAAAGCACAACAACTACAAGAATGGTTATACCTCCTAACCCCAAACACCACCATTAAAAAAAAAAAAAATTCCGACATAATCACCTGGTATTTTGTTTGACCACTATTTGGTGTAACAGAATGAATCACTGATTTAAACACACAATAAAATCTGAGTGCAGCTGTACGATAATGTGGTTTATTCAGTTTTTTTTTTTATTAGCACTAGGCTCTCATTAAACAAAAGACAGCAATGTGTGACAGCGATTTGTAAAATCAATGAATTTTATAATTAAAAAAGTTATTATTTTCACACATGAAAATAACTATTCAAGCAAATAGCAAAATTACAACCATTATCCTACAACCATTAACAAAGAAACATAATGAAAATGAAGATTTAACTTTTCTAAATTAAGAGCTATCTGAACAAATAGAAAAATTACTACCATTGGCCTTCAACCGTAAACAAGGAAAAATAATCAAAATGAAATTTTAACTTTTCTAACACGAAGTGCACGTTGCAGGCTGATCTCATATGTTGTACAGTATACAGGATATGGACACTATTCAGCATTCCTCATTGCACACACTGAAAACATTTGAAGAATTGAGTGTTGTTCGTTCATTCATTCATTCATTCAGGAAATGATGAAAAAATTACTGTCTGTGCATGGATAAACTGGGAATTCAGTCTTCTGGGATTTGACAATTTTGTCAAAAGAGAGTGGCTTTGTGCATTGATCAGGATGACTTTGATGAAGACTTTATTGAGGGTTTTATTGCCAGTTCAAGTGTTTGACTCACTCATGTGGTTAAGCCAGCCATATGTGTGTGTGTGTGTCTTTTGAAACATCTGTCCTTGTAAACTCAAGCTTGTTCACCATACTGCTCTCTTATGTATCTTAGATACACACACTTACTGCGTCTACACATAATTATTGTTAGAGTTAATCGCTTAACAGAGATTAAAAAGATGACCTGTTTTGACCTATGTATACACAGACACACACACAAAAAAACATTCAAATGTAATTCCAGGGATTTAAGGGAGATGCACAAACAACTGTATCATGCATGTGATGCTTTTGAATTGTCAACATTTTAAAAAGAAACTGATATCCCAAATATAAACTTTATTTTTCTGCTTGATATACAATGCAGGAAGAGTAAGTAAAAAAAACCAACACAAGATTTGGTGTGTGTGTGTGTGTGTGAACAGTAGTTCATAACCACAACTTGGCAGATATGTGGCAGAAATGCGTCTGTCTCACTCATCTCAATTTGGTGGTGTAATCTCAGTTTGTGACACAAGAGACAGTAGCTTTTGCAATTTTTAAATCTGTATATGACACAGTGGAGTCCAGATGGGATCTGAGTCATTGTCTTGCGTGATGTTATCTGGCAATGATCAAAATCAGGATCTCTTTATTCGGGGAAACGTGCTTGGAAAGTCAGCCCAAGAACATACACTCATCATCCACTTTATTAGGAACACTTGTACAGCTGCACATTCATGCAGTCATCTAATCAGCCCGTCATGTGGCGTCAGTGCAGTGCAAAATAAAACATGCAGCTACAGAACAAGCGCTTCAGTTAACATGTAGAAAACATCAGAATGTGGAAAAAGTGTGATCTCTGTTCAACCGTGGCATAGATGTTGGTATCTGATTTGACTATATCATAAGCTGAATTTCCCCACAATATTCTCTATAGTTTACATAGAATGGTGCAATAAACAAAAAACATCTCATGTGCAGAAGATCTTCATGCTGAAACACCCTCTTGATGAAAGAAGAGCGAGCAGACTGGTCTGAACTGATAGGAAGTCTATAGACCCTTCCCACGTTACGTCATGACCAATCACTACCAATGTGTCCGCCATTTTGGACATGAACTACTAGTAGTCTACCACAGCGAACAACGGAGAAACATCCAAAGAAAAATATCATG
>JAPEIY010000010.1:2340995-2351111 GCA_026122135.1 Cathorops aguadulce | reverse complement strand
CCCGTAGTCAGCTGGGATAGGCTCCAGCTTGCCTGCGACCCTGTAGAAGGATAAAGCGGCTAGAGATAATGAGATGATATGAGATGAAGTCATTTACCCAGCGTCCTCCCTGTTTCTCCAATGTATACACTTGGGCAATTCTTACAGAGAATCTGGTTTCCCACCTCTGTCTTCTGTTAATCCTCCACTTTGTCTTTAGGGTGAACAAGGATTTTCCTAATGGTTTTAAAGGGTTGGTTCACTGTAGCAATACCATAGGACTTTAAAATCCTGGTGTAAGCTTCACTGAGCCCCTTCACATAAGGCACCACAACCATATCCTGATGTTTCCATTCAAGCTGTTTAGGCTTGCTTTTGTGCTGCTGTTTCATGAGGATGGCCTCCTTGACTCTTTTGATGGACCAGTCTAGGTAGCCACAAGTGTTGAAGGCCTTAGTCACATACTCCTCCTCCTTTTTATCCTCCTCCTCTGTCACTATGCTGTAGCATCTCTCCAGTAAAGTATGGACAACTGGCAGCTTATGGTTCAGAGGGTGGTGGGACATGAAATTCAGATATTGATCGGTGTGTGTCTTCTTTTTAAACACTAGAGGATGGATCGGTCAAGCTTCATGTTTTGGCAATAAGGTATCTAGGAACAGGATTTTATTGTCCTCTTCAACTTCATAAGTGAACTGGATGTTACCAGTGGGGTCAATGGAGTTTATGTGGTCAGTGAGGGCATCCACTTTACCCCGTTTGATAATCTCAAGAATGTCATCTACATAGCGTTTCCAGAGTTTTGGTTTACAATTGATGGGTGTGGTGACAAAGGCTTGCTGTTCTTACACTGGCAGACCAGATGGATAAAAGAGGCCCTATGGATCCAGAAGACAGATTGCTGCATGAATCAGGACTTAGGGACATCCCAACTCGGCCATATGTGGGATCAGCTGATTTCTAGGTCACGTTCACCATCCGGTGGTGGCAAAAGATGCCAAGCTTTAGAAGTGATCAAGATGTCAGCTAAGAAAGATATTAAAATGTCATAAGTAAGAGAAAATTTCTTCAGTTGTGTATAATAAGAATCTTCTTAAGATAAGTAATCAACCGACTAGATGAAACTTTTCGAAATTACAGAGGAACACCGATCACACCTTCTTTCTTGACACTGACCACTAAATAAGAATAAAAACCACACCTTTTTCACTGGTGCTGACTTTTACTGAAACCTACATTTGCATAAGAACAGAGGCCATGCCTCCTTTACTGGAAATAAGAGGCACGGAGGAACACTGGCCACACCCCTTCTGTCATCTAATAGACTGTCAGATTTGTATAATTATTAACACTGCCTAAATTGGGTCTTTTTAAAATCAATACTATGAACACATTATTTTATTACCATTTTTTGTAAAGATATCAATCACCATATCATCCTGTGCCATTAGTAGGGCTAAAAGGTAACTCAACACCGCATTAATAATGAACAGTATCTGCTTGACTGTGCTAACAGTTCTGACTATCTTCATTTAACAATGTCTCACATGGAGAAGAAGGAGCTTTTGAAAGTCTGCTTATCCTGTGTAGGGTCGTGGGCAAGCTGGAGCCTATCCCAGCTGACTATGGGTGAGAGGCAAAGTACACCCTGGACAAGCTGCTAGATCATCGCAGGGCTGACACATGGAGACAAACAACAATTCACACTTTTGATCAATTTAGAGCCACCAATTTACCTAAGCTGTATGTCTTTGGACTGTGGGGGAAACTGGAGCACCTGGAGGAAACCACACAGACATGAGGATAACATGCACACAGAAAGCCCCCCCCCGTCAGCCACTGGGTTCAAACTCCAAACCTTCTTACTGTGAGGTGACAGTGCTAACCATTACACAGCTGTGCCGCCCAACTTTTGAAAGTCCTCTGTAAAAAATCCATTTTATTCTGTTGGGTATCAAAGTAGAGACAAACTTCTCAAGCATTTTAATTCACTTAGATAAATCCAAAGTGGCATCTTGTAGCCTCGACTTGCCAATAAAGTCAAAGTCCCTCCCATGCCAGGACCTGGTCTTCCCAGGCAGTCTCCCATCCAAGTACTAACCAGGCCCTTACGATGCATTGGGTGCTGCTGCGCTCCATTTCTATAGCTCTCAGCCTCCCACCTATTACTGTACATAGCTAGGGTTACAATGAGGGTTGGTCCTCTGATTTGAGAGTTTGAATCCCTAGTGTCTCGCTTCACTATTCTAGCCATTTCTGTGCCTTCATTGTGTTTCATGGTTTTTGCTCAAGCTATTTTTTCTAGTTCATGGTTTTTGCACTTAGGGTTTTTTTCTTGTTTATGTTTTTTTGCTCTAGCGTTTTTGTCCTTGTCTGTCTTGTGTTTTTGTCAAGTTTTTGTCTCTTTGCACCTGGACTATTTTTGCCATTTGTTTTTGTCCCATTTTTGCCACACCCTTTTCCCTGGATTAAAAGCAGCTTATTTATTGGATTACTGTCTGTGTTCTGTTTGTGTATCCTTATCTCACCACACCTCCACCACCCCTAACAGTATGCATTACCAAGCCTTTTGACCCATGTTCTTGTTTTCCTGGTTTCTTGATTCTTGTGCCTGTTTCTTGTTCTAGGTCTAGTTTTGCCTTTGATGTACTGTTTGTGCCTCGACTGACCCTTTGCCTGTTTTCATGCATCTGATCTTGCCTGCCATTTTTGACTGCTTGCCTTTGTGTGTATCTGTATTTACATACGCACTTTATTAAACAACACTTCTGCACATAAATCCACCTCCCTCATGTACCTGACAGAATATTTCACAGTACAATGGATGTAGCAGATGTTTTTCAGTACATGATCCCATGCTGCTTCTGGGTTTCCCTGTCCCTGCCACTAGCCTCGTATTTCTGCCAGCATACCAATGCTTACCCTGCCACACCCTACAATGGAGAGAATTACCCATGTTTATTCTGTGTCCAGTGTGTCATCTTCTATGATGACTACCAAGAGCCCAAGCCACCCGAACCCATCTGGCTAAGCTTTATCCCAACATTCATTGCTGGACGAGCATGCAGACTAGCTGATTCATGTCAAGCACCCGTGTCTTCGAAGTTCACAGACTTTCTTTGCCATGCTCAAGCTTATTTTCGAATCATTAGTAAACGAGAAACCCCATGAAAATGTTTGGGGAGGGGCTATCATGCCGGTGGTTGACACAGCCGAGGAGGTCGTTGCTCTAGAGCACCTCATAAAGGCAACCACTCCAGTGGCCAACTCAGCTGAGGAGACTGTCACTCCAGAGTTCCCTCCAGTGGCCGTGGAGGCCAAGGAGGCCATTGCTTTCTCCCCAGTGGCTGATGTAGAGACAGCAGAGGAGGCTGTTGTTCCTGAGCCCCTCTTGGAGGCTGTCTCCTCTGAGCTGGTTTCTCAGCTATAACCAGCAGCTGAATTAATGCCTGACCCAGTGTCTGTATCAGAATTCATGCCTGAACCTGTGCCAGCATCTGTTCCCGTTCCAGCATCTGTTCCCATGCCAGTATCTGCTCCAGTGCCAGAGCCTGAGCCAGAGTCAGCACCAATGTCTGCTCCAGTGCCAGAGTCAGAGCCAGAGTCAGTGCCAGTGTTTGCTCCAGTGCCAGAGTCAGAGCCTACTCCAGAGCCTGCAGCAGGGCCTACTCCAGTGCCAGCATCAGGGCCTACTCCAGTGCCAGCGTCAGAGTCGGCACCTGTACCAGTTTCAGTGCCAGAGTTAAGGCCAGGACATGAGCCTGTTCCTGAACCTGTGTCAGAGGACATTGGAACAACCTCTGCCTCACCCAGCCAGGACAACGTCTGAGTTTTCCTGCCACCGCCCGGCCAGGAAGACATCTATGTCATCCCATTGCCAGGTCCTAACCCGGACCAGAGCAGTGTGCTGACAGAGTTCGAGCCTGTACCTGAACCAAGTTCACAGTCCAGGCCAAGTCCAGAACTCAAGTCATCTCCTGAGCTCGAGCCCAGCCCTATGTCCAAGCCAGTTCCAGAACTCCAGCCTGAGTCATCTCCTGAACTGGAGCCAGAGTCATCATTGAAGCTCAACTCATCTCCAGAGATTGGAATCCAGCCCAGAGCTTGAGGCCATCTTCAGTCTTGGATCCAAGGATAGTACAAGATTCAAATCAGGTCCAGAGTCTGATCTTGATCCCAGCCCAGAATCCAAGTCAAGTCAAGTCCCCAGCACAAGCTCATTCCTAGCCAAGAACCCAAGTCGTGTCCAGAGCCTGAACCCCCACCAGGGTCAAGTATGATGGATTTTCGCTTCCAGAGGGAGTGCTTTGGGAGGGGGTTCTGTCAGTCCTGTGCACGCACCTGAAGGCGCATCTCGGGCTGCACGCGCATCAAGTGGACTCCAGCACGTGCACCATGAACAAGGCGCACCTGAACTCAATTAGAGAACATTGTGTTTGCGTATTTAAGGACTGTACTGATGCAGTAGCATCACGAAGTATTACGCTATATTAAGTGTGCATTACCAAGCCTTTTGACCCATGTTCTTGTTTGCCTGGTTTCTTGATTCTTGTGCCTGTTTCTTGTTCTCGTTCTAGTTTTGCCTTTGATGTACTGTTTGCACCTCAACCAACCCTTTGCCTGTTTTCACATATCTGATCTTGCCTGCTGTTTTGGACTGTTTGCCTTTGTGTGTATCTGTATTTACACTATATATGCACTTCATTAAACTGAATGTTTCTGCACATACATCTGCCTCATGTACCTGACACATTATCCCACAATAATCCAAAATATTTAGCAAATAACTCATATTGGAAAAAAAATAAATATATACATATTAAATGTCACAAAAAAAAACTCTTAAATTTGAACAGAGAAAGCATTTAATATTGTAAAAGAAAATAAAGCCAATGCCTTTAAAATACATTTAGAATTAGTTAAGAGCTAACTTTAAGAAATCACTTGTTTTTAATGAAAAAATGTTTGCATTATTTTTTTTATTTGTATCTAATCTTATACCTATATATTACTTTCACTGCTGATTTAACTGCTGATTCTACCTCTGATTTACAAAATATATGTTTTCAAAATTCAAATCAATAAATACAAATAAAAATGAAATAAAAATCCACAACTAGCTTACATTTGGACTAATCTATCGTTGAATTTATTCAACCTAAAATTAGATGGCCTTTCGATTTCATAACACCAGTGAAATTTAGTTCCCTCTGAAATTTGGTCATTGTGATGTATGTTTATTTCGGTAATATCTAAAACAAACAAAAACAAACAAAAAAAACAGAAAAAACAGGCCATTATGTAGCTTGAGACCTTGACCATACACTGACAGTTACATCATTCTATTGCTAAATGAAAATTTGATCACACTGAAATGCTAGCTGACCACCGATATTTATTAGTTTGGTCCTGTGTTTCCTTTCCTTCACAACACATCTTTTATTTTTGCTTTCCATTACTGTAGTCAGTCTTTTACATTTCATTTGCACACTCATGTCTGCTATTTCCCTTTCCTGTTTCAAATTTGTGTCCTACAATGCCTTGCGCGAATGGAGAAAGCGCACCACATGATGCATAATGTAGTCTCTTGTTTTGCATCATGGTGAAGCAAGAAAAAAAAAAAGCAGAGAATTTAGGACCACTAAATTCATTAATTGCTCTATTAAAAAAAAATCCTAATAAAACCAGAAGTCTGTGATTTGAATTCAGTAGCTTACGGTCCACTCAACAAATGATTGGGTGTCAGGGAAAATTCTTTTTATGATCTAAACTTGAAAAATCTGAAAGGCAGTACAGCTTTAAATAAATAAAGAGCTTAAAATTGAGAATACTACATTAAATAAAAACTAGGTCATTTGTTTTGAATTCTTGAATTTTCTTTAATATTACTTGCATTTTTCTGTGTATGCAATTTGCCATTACACAATACAAAAACAAACAAAACAAATAAAATTCTAAAAACTACATTCAATTTGGACTGATATTGCCACAAAATTTAATCATATTATATATAACAGCCTGGAAATTTAGGCTGCATCAAATGAATGTCACAATCCACTGTGCCCTCTTAAGAACCAGCACATTACAACATTATTAAATGTGAATCGTTATTAAATGTCAAATGGCTGGATTTACACCACTGATAACACAGAGATACTGAAGAATCTATATACTTTCACAAACACACATTCTGAAAAGAATTAGGCTCATGGCAGATCTGCTCATATGGCTTTTGACAGACGGAACTGAGTGCTCAGGAAAAACTCAATAAGCAAAACACACAGAGCTCTTTGAGCCAATCTCCAAGTTTTATCAGGCTGAAATCAGCAGCTTCCAATCTCAGCATTTATACAGAGCTTTAAACAACCTGCTATTTCCTCACAACTGATCTCCCAACCACAATAATGATACTATGTTTTAAATGCTGTCTTTATGTACACATGGCAAGCAGTGTGGTAGAACTATTTAGTAGCTTATACTACACAGTTACCACAATTCATACTCCCTGCTGCATTTAAAGCATGCATCCAGCAGAGAAAATCATTAAAACAAACAAAAAAACCTGAATAAAATGATTTGAAATTTAAAACACATTGAATAAAAATCTAGAGTTACTTTCAGTTACTTTTTATACCTTGAAAATTTTTTTTTTTTCAATTTTCAACACACTGAATAGCTCAAATCTGAACAGCACTGAATAAAAGCTAGCTTAACACTTGAACCAACTGAATGAAGCTTAAATTTTAACACGTTCAATAAAACTAGCTTAATTTTACAACATACTGATTAAATATTGGCTTAAATGTGGAAAGTTTTCAATGAACCCTTGATTAAATTTTGAACACACTGAATAAATCCAAGGTTAATTTTGGAACATCTCAAATAAAAAACTTAAATTTGTACACCTTCAATGAAAACTGGCTTTCAGTCATTTCAAATAGTGAATAAAAACAAGCTTAATTAAGGAATACTAGAAATAAAAACTGGCTTAACTTCATATCAACTGAAATAAATGAGTTTTATTAACTTCATCAAACCTTAAATGAAAATTAGCTCAGATTTGGAACAATGAATAAAAATGTGTGAAAAGTTTAGAACGCATCAAATAAAACAGAGCTTAAATCTGGAATAACTTTGAATAAAACCTAGCTTAAATTTTGAGCACACTGAATTAAAAAAAATTAAATAAGCTCCGCCTCAGCACCAGTGTTTTGGACCACAAGAAACAGTGTGGCCATGGGGCGGAGCCAGCCAAATGCATACAGCTGCAGCGACTTAAGCGGCACTTCTTTTCACCCTCCACAAGCAGCCAGGAAAGTACAACAAGGAACTGCCTCACAAATCAGTGAAGCTCTTATTGCTCAATAATGCTGATATATCCTCCCCTTCTCCCTCTCCTTCTACCTGCAGGCTATTTTGCTGCCACTCAGGATAACAACAATGACATCCCCTGACCTGTGAGAGCTCTCCCGGTCCGGCTTCACTGCTCCAGGCAACGTCTGGAAGATCATCGACAGACCCACTCAACTTCATGCCTGCCTATGATCTGCAGCCCAGCTGCTTCCTGTGCTTCACCCCTGCCTGAATGAGCATCAGATTCCTGCTGCCCACTTAGCATAACTGCACTGGATTCTCTCTCTCTCTCTCTCTCTCTCTCACCCACACACGCCTCTATTCCCTCACAAGTTCCTACAATTAAAAATAAAGAGCACTTGAATTCCTCACTCCTGGGTCCGTCCCTGTGTTTGCCCGCTGTAGCTTGCTACAATTTGCAAAACCTGTAAAAAAAAAAAAAAAAGATTTGTTGTTTTAACTTAAAAAAGTTAGTGCCCAGGCTGCCTTAAAATTTTGAGTTCATTGAAATTCACATAGTAAGTTAAGTTGTAATGAACTTATTATATTCATTTCAGTGAACTCAAAATTTTAAGGCAGCCCTTAAACTAAGTTAAAACAACAAATCTTTTTTTTTTTTTTTTTACAGTGTAACCTCTGTCCCACTCTGAATTATTTTAGTTGAAAGTCTTTTTTTTTTCACAAATACATTTTAGTTTTAAACATTGTTTTAAAAATGATTTCCACCCACATGAGTATTTCTGATATGGAGCTAAAATGATCTCCATCCATACTAACACACCTGAAAATGCATCTCACATGACCATTCATGTACTGTACACTCGGTATGCACGTGCCAGTATAAAATTGCTGATGCCATTTGTTTTCTTCTGGAAAAAGGGTCATATGATAAGAGTATGATGAATCAGGGAAGGATACATTGGAATAGATAAGACCGAATCAAGAAGTGAATGTGGGTCATCTGGAAATGTCTGTCGACGCTAAAATGCTACCCCAGATTTTTCAAAATGAAACAAGGTGGTGCTGCAGAAGAAAATGTAGCACTCTTATTATTTGTTCATGGGAGAGAGGAAAAAGGGAAGGTGAATAGGAAAAGTGCTCAGCAGCTGGGTGAGTGATCCTTGGCCAGCTATAGACCGTGGGCTCTTTTGGTGAGTTTTCAACTTTTGCTGTCCACTGGAGTGTTAGTGTGAATTTAGTGTTTAGTGTGAATTTTGAAGTGTGAAATTTCATCCTGTAAGATAGTACCTGAAGTCTGTGACAGCCTATTTGTTGGCCAGAGCTTCCCTCTCTGTAGCAGCAGAGGTTAACATCTGCCTGATGTACAATATCAGGTGTTCCTCTCTGTTGAAGGTTTGGGAGACCACAGCACCCAAGACTGTCTCTGATACATTGGTCTGCACAGTGAAGGGATGACTGAAGTCAGGTTATGCAGAACCGAAGAGCTGGAGAGGAACATCTTCAGGGCTTGAAACACCTGCTCAGCCTCAGTGGACCATCAGACCTGGTCAGGCTGTCCCTTCTTTGATGCATCTGAAAGTGGGATTGGTAGGGATGAAAAGTTGATGTTTTTAGAGGTGACATTTTGGAGGCGGATGGCCTCAGAGTATTGGGTGGCATAGTCAACCACCATCAAGATATCCTCATGTCTGTGGCCCAACTTTGGGAGTGGACCCACCAGATTCCCTACTCTCTCAAAGGGATGCCAATGATGGGCAGAGGGATGAGTGGTGTGGGAGCACATTTGGCTATGGTGGTGAGCTAGCACTGAGGGCACCATGGCAGAAGTTCTTCACCCTGGCTTCCATCCCTATCCAGGGAAAATGGTCCCTCAGTTTAGCAAGGGTTTTATGGCATCCTGTTTGTCAATCTACAATGTGAGTGAGTAAGGTACATTACAATATTGAATTTGGATCAGGGGACCACCAGCAGGTCACAAGGTTAGTGACATAGGCAGGATTGGGTTAGTAGTAGAGGGAGACTCAACACCAGTTGTGGTGTCAGAGCTGTCCTCCTCAGAAAGCATGATGGTCCTTGCTACTGGGTGGCACTGTTGCAGTCTTCTGACCAGCCTGGGGCCTCTGTCCTCTCTCTGAACTGGCAGCTCTGCTGTAAATCTGGGCCAGTGATTTCCTATAAGAAGAGGGACAGGTAGATCAGGCATTACTTCCACTCACTGAACTCACCATGCTCCCAGAATCCATAAGACCCTTGATGTAGTGACCATCCAGCCAAAGCATGACACGAGAGTTCTGGGAGCTTGGTGTGGCCTGAACTGCACAACCAGTCAACCAGGATTTCTTTGCCAATGTCATGGGAGCAGGCTCAAGCTCAATCAGCATGGTTATGTCCTGCAGAGTGGGGTTGTGAGATCAGGGTTGTAGACATTGCTGGGCGTCAATTCAGACCAGTTGTGGAGGTCCTTGCCTTGGTTCCAGGCCGCTCCTCTAGGATGCAGGTCAGCAGATCTTGAGCATCGAGAGAGTGCACTCCAGAACCTCAACCATCTTATCCAGGTTCAGTGGGGCCTTCATGTCTGGGTCCATGGTCACCCAGTCCATTACCTGAGTAGCTGAGTGGATCTGGGTTTGGAGCCACCACCTGTTGGTGCAGAGCAAGGTGTCTAGCTAGCTCCTTGGAGTGAGGCTAAGGTCACTGTTCCACCAATGAAAGGCTGTCACTGCTCAACAGGGAGAAATACCACATAATTTATTCCTTTAGATTTTGGTAGTCTTCATCTCTGTGTGTGTGTGTGTGTGTGTGTGGGGGGGGGGGGGGGGGGGG
>JAPEIY010000010.1:2113265-2124352 GCA_026122135.1 Cathorops aguadulce | reverse complement strand
TGTTCTTACTTTATTCTTAATGTTGAAGTATACCGTCTGAACGTTCTGTAAGTAACAAGTATGCTGTTTGTGACTAACAAGAAAGTTCGGTGACACTCCGACTCAAGAGCTGAGAAATTTTCCTGATTTTACCTTTGCTGTGTTCGAGAACCATGCAAAAACTATGTCTGGGTGCACAAGCACCACAAAAGCCTATACATTTTTCACTGAACCTGGATATTTACATGACATCCAAGGTAAGCTTATGTATAGCATAATGGTTGATAGGGTTTTCCCGAAATCCTGGAAATAGAAAATCCCGAAGAAAACAAATCAAGAGACTGAAAACTTTAAAATAATTGACTGATACTGATGTAAAAATGAACAGATCGCTAATATTTTCTATATAAAACTTAAAGTATGGCTCTGTCATGGTATGAATTCAACACAGCGCTTTGAATGCTTGCGTTTCAACCTGGTGTTGTTAAGCAGTATCCAGCCATGTGACCTAATCCTGCAAAGGGTCCATTGGGATCAGTTCATCAATTGTGGTGGCTCAGGGGATCTTACATTATCTCTCAATCAGGGGACCTGGATTCAAACCCCAGTCTGCCTGACAGACTCACACAGGTTTTCTTCCAGAATTGCCCTGTATTTCGTGTCATCCATCTTTCTTTCAATCCTGACCAGCCTTCTTGTCTCTGCAGATGAAAAACACACCCACAGCATGATATTGCCACCACCATGCTTCACTGTAGGAATGGTGTTCTCAGGGTGATGGGAAGTGTTGGGTTTGCACCACACATGGCACTTCCCATGATGGCCAAAAACTTCAATTTTAGTCTCATCTGACCAGAGAATCTTCTTTCATGTGTTTGGGGAGTCTTCCACATACTGTGGGCATCTTTGCAGCTCCTCCAGTGTTATCTTTGGGTTTTTTGTTGCATCTCTGATTAATGCCATCCTTACCATCTGTGAGTTTTGGTGGATGACCTTCTCTTGTCAGGTTTATCGCCGTGCCATATTCTTTTCATTTTTCTCTAATGGATTTTAATGGTGCTCCATGGGATATTCAAAGTCTGGGGTATTATTTAAGAACCCAACCCTGATCTATACTTTTCTACAACTTTGTCTCTGACCTTTTGGAGTGCTCCTTGGTTTTCATGTTGCTTGTTTCGTGTCAGTAATGGCACTTAAAACACAAGTTCAGAGCACCCTCCAAACAACCTCAATACGAGGATGGTGCAGCTTGCTGCTGTAATGTTGCATGCATGCCATGCATCTCCCCCCAGTGCAGTTCCACTCATTTCTCTTCCCAAAAAAATTATCAGGTGAAGTGTCACAATGTAAAGGCTTTCTGCTTCAATGCACCCTATACTTCTCTTCATGCTCCTGGGTTTCTGACAAGCAAAAGATTGCTAAATATCTCACCTTACTCACAGAAAAAGCTCTACAGCGGGCCAGTGCTGTGTGTGGGCATGGTGGGGAACACATCAAGTCCTATTATCAGTTCCTTTAACTGTTTAAATGGGTGTTTGACCATGAACCTGAGGGAATAGAGGTCAGTCAGAATCTCCTCACTATTAAACAAGGAGACAGAAGAGTCACAAAGTATGCACTGGAATTTCACAGGCCCTCACTATGACCCTCAACATTGCCCGTAGGCACTCCAACTCCAGTCAAGGTCTCTCAAACACATTTGCATTGATCAGAGAGAGAAAGAAGATGACAAGAGGGCTATGCTTTTATTGCAGTGATGCCATATCATTGCCAAATGCCCGGTCCACCCACATCAGGGAGCTACTATCTGTCAGGTCAATGAGCAACCCAACACAGTGAATTATGTAACCAGACCCCCAACACAATCTCTCAAATTATCTGTATTATTGATTCTGCCATATTTGACTCATGTCCTCTCTGCACTCATAGACTCAGGGGCTGAGGGTAATCTCAACAACAGCTCGATCATCCAGCAACTCAACCTGCTGACTGACATCCTGCAAAGACCCATTAAAATAAAAGCCATTGATGGGGGTTCCAATGGAAAGGGTTTGATCACTACTCACACTGCTCCTCTCCAGATTCAGGTGGGGGCCCTCCATTCTGAGCATACCTCATTGTTTATCACCCAAACTGCTAACCACAACAAGATTTTAGGATACCCCTGGCTTCAACTCCATGACACCTTAATTTCATGGCAGCAAAAGGACATCATTCAGTGGTCATAAGCCTGTTTCAAGAATTGTCTACAAAGCTCTCAGCTAGCCATCTCATCCACATCCATGGAGAGTCCTCTACCTGATTACCTTGATAATATTCTGGCCTGTTATCTGGACCTGAAGGAGGTTTTCAGTAAAGGTACAGCTTGTGGCTTACCCCCTCATTGCTCCTATGATTGAACCATCCTGGGCACAACTTCACCCTGTAATCAAATCTATCCATTGTCCTGAAAGAAGTAAGCTGCTATGGAGGAGTATGTGCAGGAGGCACTAAAGCAAGAGTATATCAGACCATTCACCTCGCCAGCATTTGCAGGCTTTATCATAAAAAAGAAAGGAGGAGGTCTCCAGCCTTGTATCGATTCCTGAGGAATAAACCAAGTCATTGCGAAATATCCCTATCCACTCCCTCTGGTGCCTGCTGCCTTTGAACAATTAAGATCAGGAAATATATTTTCTAAGATGGACGTCCACAGTGCATACAACCTGGTAAGAATCCAAGAAGAAGATGAATCAAAAACTGCCTTTAGTGTCATTGCTGGCCATTTTGAGTACCTGATGATGCCTTATGGCCTTTCTTCAGCTCCAAGCATTTTCTAGTGTCTGATTAATGATGGCTTAAGGGACATGTTGGGTAAATTTGTCATTGCCTACATAAATGTCATTTTGATTTACTGCCCAGACAAGGAAAGCCATTTAAAACATGTCAGGTCAGTACTATCCCATCTGCTCAAGAACTACCTCTTTGTCAAAGCTGAGAAAGGCCAATTTTATGTCAACCAGATCTCCTTCCTTGGATATATAATCAGTTCTGAGAGAGTAAGCATGGACCAGGCAAAGATCTCAGCTGTCACATCTTGGCCTACACCCACATTCATTAAGGGATTACAATGTTTTTTTTGCATTTTTTGTAATGCAAAATTTTTACTGGTGCTTCATTCAAGGGTTCAATATGATCACTGCTCCCTTAACATCTCTGTTAAAGAACACTCCCCAACATCTCCAGTGGAACCCAGCAGCTGAAAAGGCTTTCAACTGGCTCAAGGCAGCATTTATTTCTGCTCCCATCTTATAACATCCTGACCCTCCCAAGCTGTTCATTGTAGCAGTAGATGTGTCAGAGACAGGAGTCAGAGGAGTGCTCTCAAAATGCTTTGGAGAAAAGCCTAAATTGCAACCAGTTGCCTTCGTCTCCAAGAAACTCACAACCACAGAAAGAAACTATGGCATTGGTAATCGAGAGCTCCTAGCAATCAAACTTGCTTTGGAAGAATGGAGACACTGGCTGGAAGGTGCTACACACCCATTCAACTGACCATAAGAACCTAGAATATCTGAAGACCTCTAAATGTCTTAACACAAGACAAGCCAGGTGGGCCCTGTTTTTCACTTGGTTCTGGTACAAAATATCCTACTGCCCAGTTCAAGAAATACTAAAGCATATGCACTTTCCAGGATCCATTATCCCTCAGCCCATGCCTTAGAACCCACTCCCATACTGCCACCAGAGTGTTTCATACAAGCCACTACTTGGGATATTGATAAGGTGATCCAGCAGTTACAGACCTCTAACAGTCCCAAGAACTCCCCCCCCCACACACACACACTCCTACATGTTCCACCTGACCTCAGAGGGAGGCTCATTACCTGAACCCACACTTCCCCCATCATGGGTTATCCCAGAAGTCATCACACATATCAGCTTATCAGGAACAAATATTGGTGGGAGAACATGAGGTCCGACATTAATCAGTTTATTTCCTCCTGTTCAGTATGCACACAGGCCAAGGTACCATGTGCCCCACCATTCGGAAAACTACGCCCTCTCCCAGTGCCTCAGAGACCCTGGTCACATATTATGATAGACTTTATCATGGATATACCACTTTCACAGGGCAACAGAGTCATCTTGCTAATCATAGACAGATTTTCTAAAGCTCTATGACTCATCTCATTACCTGCCCTACCTACTGCTTTTCAGACTGCTGAACTGATCTTCAAACATGTCCTCCACTATTTCGGTATTTCTGAGGATATTGTAAATGACTGGGGTCATCAATTAATTTCCAGATTTTGGTTCAACTTTATGGAGAGATTATGTGTATCAGTAAGCCACATGTCTGGCTACCATCCACAGTCCAGGTCAGGTGGAATGGGCTAACCAGGAGGTGGGGTGTTTCTTGAGAATTTTCTGCATGAGAAACCAGAAGGATCGGGCACAGTTTCTCCCCTGGGCCGAGCATGCACAGAACTCTCTTAAATACTCTGCAACTCAGTTAACACCATTTCAGTGTATACTCAGCTATCAGTCCCCCTTGTTCCCTTGGGGTGACACACCCACCCAGTTACCTGCCATCAATGCCTGGTTTCCAAATAGCCAGCAGGTGTGGGAGGAGATTCACCAGAGGCTGGAAGCAGTAAATGCCAAATACAAACAATACACAGACAGACACAGAAGTGAGAAACCAGAATACACTCCATGAGATCAGGTATAAGTCTCCACAAGGGACTTAAGGGAGCCAAACATATGCAAGAAACTGCAAACTCATTACATTGGCCCATACAAGGCATTGTGCAGGATCAACAAGGTATCCTATAGGCTAGAACTCTCATGTCACAGCAGAATGGCACCTACCTTCCATGTCTCCTGCCTTAAACCAGTCATGCAAAGTCCCCTAGCCATGGACATTACCACCCAAGATCCCCCACCCCTGAACATTGAGGGTGAACCCATCTACCAGGTAAATATAATCCTAAACTCCTGCTGCAGACAGAGGCAACTAGAATACCTGGTAGATTGGGAGGACTATGGCCCTGAGGAATGAAGTTGGGTCAACTCCAGGGACATATTGGACCCACTCTTAACACAGGAGTTCCACAGCCAACACCCAAACAAACCTGCACTAAGAAGGAGAGGGTGGCCAAGATAGTAGCTCCCAGAGGAAGCTCCTCCGGGAGGGGGGTTCGGTCAGTAACGGTGCTGAAAAAATTAGTTTGGAGCAGCCTCCAAACATGGCTGCTCCAGACAACAAATCCCAAGAGTCACAGTGCCCTCTGTAACTTGACTATTAATTACACCTGTCTCTCATTTAGCAATCACTTAACATGTCTATATATATTCAACTCTCTTACCCACTTCATGAAATATCATCTAGTACCCCCATGTCTAACTTTACCAAGCCATTTGTTTTCCATCTGATTTCCAGTTTATGACCTGTGTTTACATTTCAACTTGACTTCGTCTTTTGCCTAATCTCTGTCGCATTATTTGCTGATCAACTGACCCTCGCTGATTTCCGGACTTGATTCCTACTCAATGATTTGGCTCAGCATGCTGTTTGTGAAGCACCCGGTCTCCACTGTTCCTGCATCCGTAAGCTCATGCACTTTGACACTTAGTAGTGTTGCAGAGTCAGGGTCCTTCCAGAACAGGTTGATTTATACAGACATTATGTGACAGATTATGTGACACTTTGATTGCACACAGGTGGATCTTAATCAACTAAATAAGTGACTTGAAGTTAATTGCTTGGATCAGCTCTTATTAAGGGGTTTCATATGAAAGGTGGTGAATACCTATGCAAACTCTAGAGTTCTATTTTTTCATCATAATTTTTGTTTGTGCCACAAAAATAAATACAATATTATTATTATTATTATTATTATTATTATTATTATTATTATTATTAATTTGTACCTTTAAAATGGTAGGCATGTTGTGTAAATCAAATGGTGCTAACCCCTCAAAAATCTATTTTAATTCCAGATTGTAATGCAACAAACCAGGACAAACATTAAGGACAATGAATAATTTTACAAGACATTGTATGCACTCTCTATGGGCTGTGCATCACCAATACCTTCCTTGAAACAAAACTGCAGCACAAATTATCGTGACAACATCCATGCTCCAAATGCTGGCATCAGCTGGACCTGATTCTCACGCGATGCTGCTACCTAAGAAATGTCCTCATGACTTGTTCTTACCACAGTACTGATTATGACACAGACCACTCACTGGTCTGCTGCAAGATCAGGATTCAGCCCAAAAGCTTCATTGCACTAACCCACCATGTATCAACATCAAGGCAAAGAATCTGGAGAAGATGAAAACACTTACCAGGAGTCTGGAAGACACCCTGCAAGCAAAGCCCCCTGAGGGAGATGCAAAGCAGAAATGGGATCATCTCAGACACAATCCATGACAGGGCATTCTCTGTCTTTGTCAGGAAACAGGGACAAACACAGGACTGGTTCAAGGCAAATGCCACTGATCTCAACAATGTGATCAAGGGAAAGCATGCTGCTCTACTGGAATACAAGCAACAGCCAAAACAGTCAACACTGCAAGCTCTCAGATCAGTGAAGATTAAAGTACAGTGTGTAGCCTAAAGATGTGACAACAACTATTGTTACAAGTCTGTGAAAGAATTCAGTTGGCAGCTGACATGGGAAACATCAAGGGTGTCTATAATGGAATTAAAAAGGCTGTCAGACCAACACAGACCAAGATAGCTCCTCTCAAATCAGCTACCATCAAAACTAGACAAGAGTAAGCAAATGGAGAGGTGGGTGGAGCATTACTCAGAACTGTATGGCAATGAGAGCACCATCCACATCCAACATCAACTGATGGACTCTACCTCCATACCATGTCAGATGGAAAAATTTACACCATCCACATTAGAAAGTGTGGAGGATTTGCCTGTGATGGAAGAGCTATCCACACGAGTACGATTTTGATGGTTCTGCATAAATACTTTATCGTTTTGGCCTCACATCCAGACGAGTCTGTTTTTCTTGAGGTGTGAAAATTATATTTTTTTGAAAACACATCCCAGAGTGGATAAATCCGAAAACACCGGATCGCCCAGCGCCATGAGGACGGAGGAGTGGATATTTTCAGAAACGATGACGCATAAGCCCGGCATCTCTAACCTTTAACCTCAGGCACCACCTCCAGACGAGTCATAACAATAACAACAACAGACTACAGGCTTGTGCTCACACTGCAGAAACAACTCAGTCCATTACAGCTGTTACAACAAAACCTTCCACTTTTATTTCACTGCAAGGAGCAACAAAACTTCCTGTGTTATGAGCTTGTTTTGAAAACGGTGTGTGACCAGTATGCACATGCTCCGTGACGTCACTTCCTGGTTTAGTGTGTTGGTCCCGTGGTGTCACATCGACACTTAGATGCCTGACAATGTACTACAGCATTTTGGGTCATTTCCAGTGAATCAAAATGGCGCCATGTTTACGGAGATTTTTTTTTTAAATGACAGGGTATTGGGTGAGGCCATGTACTCGTGTGGACGGGGCCTTAGCCTGGTGGAGCTCAGCAAAGCCATTGACAGCCCGTCTACAGGAAAAGCACCAGGGCTGGATGGAAATTCCAGCAGACATCATCAAAAGCATAAAAGGACCACTCCTTGAACACCTCAATGTACTTCTCCATCAGTGATAAAAAGAGGGGGAAGTTCTCCAGGAAATGAGAGACTGTAACATTGTTACCCTGTCTAAGAACAAAGGTGATCGCTGTGATTGTAATAACTATAGTACTGAGGGATCTCCTTGCTGAGCATTGTCAGGAAAGTATTTGCCTGAGCGATCCTTAACAGACTCCCAAACCTGGCTGACAGAGTATACCCAGAATCACAGTGTGACTGGAGGTTGAAACTCTCTACAGTCTACATGATCTTCTCCTTATGACAGCTTCAGGAGAAGTGTACAGAGCAGAAACAACCACTCTACATAACTTTCATAGACCTTTCAAAGACCAAAAGCATTCAGGCTTTTGATCTTGTGAGCCATGATGGCCTCTTCAAAGTCCTCACAAGGATTGGATGTCCACCAAAGCTTCTGAGCATAATTGAAGTCATTCCACACAGGTATAAAGGGAGTCATCCAGTTTGACAGATCATCATCAACTCCATTTGACATGAAGAGCAGTGTCAAGTAGGGGTGTGTGCTTGCCCTCACCCTCTTTGACATTTACTTTGCAGTCATGCTTCAGCAGGCATTCAGAACATCAACTGATGGACTCTACCTCCATACCATGTCAGATGGAAAACTTTACAGCCTGCCCAGACTGAGGGCAAAGACAAAGATCTGGAAGTTTCTTATCAGAGATATATTATTCACAGATGATGCAGCCTTGACAGCTCACAAGGAGGAACAGCTTCAGAATCTTCTGGACTGTTTCTGCCAAGTCTGTGAGGACTTCAGACTGACAATCAGCTTTAAAAAAACACATATATTTGGCTAGGACACCAAAACTTCACCAACCATCACCATAAACAACTATTAGCTGGATGTGGTGAAGGAATTTACATATCTTGGCTCAACAGTAACTGACGACTTCTCCATGGACTCCAAAGTCAGCAGATGGATTGGCTCAGCTTAATCAACACTTGCCAGGCTCTTACAGCAGGTCTGGGACAATGCTAAACTGACCCTAAAGACCAAGAAGACCATCTACAGAGCCTGTGTCCTCAGTGCCCTCTTATATGGCAGTGAGTCATGAACTCTGCACTCGAAGCAAGAAAGGAGGCTCAAAACCTTTCACATGTGCAATCTGAGGCAGAATCTAGGCATCAAATGGTTGGACAACATAAGCAATGAGATCCTCAAGTATGCTACCACACCCAGCATCTTCACTCTGCTCCAGCAACATTGCCTCTAATGGCTAGGACACATCCACAGGATGCAGGATAGCAGGATTCCCAAGGACCTGCTGTACAGTATGGCAAACTTGCAACAGGAAAGAGAGCTAAAAGCCTTCCCCAACTCTGGTTTAAAGATATGTGCAAAACAGACATGAACACCCTCAACATGGATATTGATGTATGGAAAGATTGCTCCCGCTGAAGACAAGAACTGAATTGTAATCTAGGCATGGGGAAAAAAAGAACCTACAGCTTGCAGCAGATGAACGGAGAGTGAAACGCAAGAACAGCCAACAAGCTCAACCCACAGACACCACCTTCAAATGCAACCACTGCGACAGGGACTGCCATTCCTGCATCAGCCTACACAGCCACAACAGACACTGCCCCAGTGCCAACTGATTGTGACTCTCAATATACAGCTCCATGACCACTCATGACTGACAGATTCCAATGAGGTTGGGTAAGCACTGACAATTTTGAATGTATGAATCGAAATTAAAAAATATATATCAAAAATGCCATCATGTTAGCATTGTTAAGCTTTATTCACAATCCACTGTACAGGCTTGCTATGGGCGGTCTATGGTAAAACATTTGGCAAAACCATGCTTGAGACTTGTGTGACACTTGCATGTGTTCAGCGCTGTAGAAGGTTGCAGACTGCCCATGGAGACTTTTGGTCCTGCACATGCAAATTCTATGGGTCTTGCGACAAATCAAGAATGCATATACTATGTATGGGACCCGTACTTCTTTTGTACACCTGAACCAAGTCAGCAGCATGGCTAGTAGGGCTTTTTTGCAATGCCAGTAAGACACATGAGTGATGCACGGTCATTGTATGAGTGACGTGCCTCGGAAGTACTACACAAGTATTCCACACTTGCTACAGTATTTGTGCAGCCCACAAGACAGAAGAATATCTCACTTTCTACCCTTATGTGTGGTGTGCACGCTGCGCACACGACCTGCATGCAGTGCACATAACCTGCACACAGTGCACACAACACGAGGGGCAAGACTATGGGTATATATATTGGGGAGGAACCAAGGAACCAATCATGTAGCGTGTAACGTTGTAGAAAGGAAGAAGACCACCTCATTTGCTGTTTTTATTTGAGTATATGTTAATTTACCATGCAAAAGTCAAATAATAAAATATGAGTATAAGGGAATAACACATTTTATTACATTGTAAAAAGTCTCAACTAAATAGCCCAACAGTTTGAGCACTGAAACACACTTTGACTCTGTGCTACTGTCCTGCTCCTACTCCTGCTGAGTGGTAGGACGAGGTGTCGGGGTGTCCTTGTCTTTACCACTGAGCATGGCACAATGGCCTGACAGCGATGATGGGATTGCAGTGTCCTCACTTCTGGGTGTCCTGAGCTGAAACATGCATAAAAATCAGCATATATAATATTAACCACATAAGCATATAGATACTGAAATGAATGTTTAAAGCATGCGTATTTACATGTGAAAATACCTCTGGCGGGACGCTGTGCCTTCTGCTGGTTTGAAGGCATACTTCTCCCTGTCCATGCAGGGCTTAGGGGTGCTACTACCATCATCATCATCAGATTCTTCCTCCTCCTCCTCCTCCCCCTCTGGTGTTTCAGGCTGGGTTACTTCACTTTTGCTCGCTTCTTCTTGGGTCCCATTTTCTAAACATTAAACTGAATTTTTTTTTCCCCACAAAATATCCAATGTTCTTCAGATGAAAGACAGATGCAGAATGCTGTAGACACGCTGACTTTATACCCACTCCTGGCTTGTGTCACACACAAGTTATGAGTGATTGTAACGTGCTGATCACATGCATCACACATGCTTCACAAGTGCGGCCTGAACTCGGAGCACAGGAAACTGCTAAAATGCAAGTCTCACATACTCCACACACTTAACACATGCATCAGACATACGCTTACCATGGGCTAATGGCACAAATTTTTTCCACGCCTCAAGGATTTACGGTGTGCAATCTGTATTTGACAAGTACTTTGCCTGTACTCCTTCCCCAAACTTTCCCTCAGGTTCAATGTGACCCTGTGGCATGGCTGCGAGCTATCAAACCCTGTGACCCATACATGTCCAAAACAGTTACGGCGGGTTGTGAGTGAGGCTTTAGCAGTAAATTCTCATCTCATCTCATTATCTCTAGCTGCTTTATCCTGTTCTACAGGGTCGCAGGCAAGCTGGAGCCTATCCCAGC
>JAPEIY010000010.1:2087938-2098850 GCA_026122135.1 Cathorops aguadulce | reverse complement strand
CCAGCCTCTTATTGCCCCTGTCCCAACTTTTTTGAGATGTGTTGCTGTCACGAAATTTCAAATGAGCCAATATTTGGTATGAAATTTCAAAATGTCTCACTTTCAACATTTGACATTTTGTCCGTGTTCTATTGTGAATACAATATCAGTTTTTGAGTTTTTTAAATTATTGCATTCCGTTTTTATTTACAATTTGTACTTTGTCCCAACTTTTTTGGAATCGGGGTTGTAGTTCAAATTATAATACTCTGAAGATGTTATTTAATTTTCTTAAACAAGAGTAGTGCAGATGCAAATTAGACTCTATTAATGCACCCATTCTCATACATTATCATTTCTGCAGTCCCAGCTTATTCAAAGGGATGCCCCACATGTGTTAAACCACTGATATGGTGAGGTTTTATTTGAAAGGAGGGGTTACATATTTAACATTTATGGAAGGAGACTCCAGTGTCAGAAGTAAAGCAGTAATTTTAAGCTTTCCGACTTCAGGGCAGAGGAATATACATTTAGGTGTGTAGTATTAAAATTATAACTTTGAGTAACTGCTTTATTTTGGTCAAAATTGTGGTGAATCCGAAGCCAATCCCATTACACAGCACAATAATTTACCTTGGATGGGAGGCTAGTCTATTGCAGGGCACCATTCACAAACACAGACATTCACACCTAGATGCAGTTTGCGATGAAAACGTCTCAATCACAAAAATCCGTATCCATTTTTAACATTCCAGTTACAGAACTGGCAAAAATGGGTGGTTGGAGAACACTCAAATTCACTCTTCATTCTCTGTTTTCCTCTGTGTGTGTGTGGTGGTGGTGGTGGGGGGGTTTATCAGCTTCTTCCTCTTTTCTGGCCTCCTGAGTGAGCTCAATAATGAATTACATCTCACTGCTCTCCAGGAGAGAAAATGGATCTCATTACCACTCCACCTGCGATGTTTTGTTCATGGGAGAAAAAAGAAAGGGAATGCGACAGAAGTGTGAAAGATATAAAACTATAGAGAAGTCAGAGGAATGATTCATGTGTTTGATCCAGAGACATCATGAAGAAGCAATAGAAGAAAAAGAAGAAGATTACACACTCAACAGGAAGGGCTGGTTGGTCAGCTTTTTTTTTTTCTTCATCTCACGACATGTACTTAATGCACTTATAACTGAGCTGATGAAAAGCACATGGGGTGTGTATAGTTCTGCTTACAGTACAGTGCACCTTCAACTTTACATCCAACAGCAGGAGTACATGCTGGCTTAAAATATAGTTGAATACAGTTTAAATATGTAGCGCTATATAAAGTTCTGAAAACCAAAACTAAACACTCCCACACATTTCAGATCCCCTGAAAACATCTCATATTACAAATAGGACAACAAGTCAATAAATATACACTCCCCCCCAGCCTTACTTGAGGGCAAATCAATAAATATAAATAAAAATGAACAATTACAGGGTTTGGATCTCTTCATTGTGCAGTTTGGTGCGCCTCACAACGATAGCCTTGACCTACTTTGTGGTGTGTTTTGTAGGTTGAAAAGTATCCTGGTATGGTTTTCTCTTTAGCGTGAGCTTATCTTGCACTGCATACTATCAGAATGGAGGCAGGGCCTGTGCAAGGGGTGGGGTAGCATTAGAGTGGCACCCAATAAAGTGTGTCACTTTAATATTGTTGGACCGCTGGTGCACAGAAACATTGCACACATTTAGGATAAACCATATACACACTGGACAAACACAATTGGTGTCACTAAGTGTGTCTCCGAGTGTGTCATTTGGCATGACACTGGGCATGTCACTGGGTGTATCACTTTGTGTTCACTGAGTGAGTCACTTTGTGATCACTAGGTGTGTCACAGGGTGCATCACAGGGTGTGTCATTGGGTGTGTCAATGGGTGTTCACTGGGTGTGCCATTTAACATGACACTAAGCATGTCACTGGCTGGGTCACTTTGTGATCACTGGGTGTCTCACAGGGTGTGTCACTGTGTGTCACGTGGCATGACTCTGGGCATCTCACTGGATGTGTCACTTCATGTTCACTGGGTGTGTCACAGGGCATGTCACTTGGCATGGTACTGGGTATGCTACTGGGTGTGTCACTTTGTGTTTATTGGGTGTGTCACAGGATGTGTCACTGGGTGTGCCACTTGACATGACATTGGGCATGTCACTGGCTGTGTCACTTTGTGATCACTGGGTGCCATAGTGTGTAACATTGGGTATGTCACTGTGTGTGTCACTTGCCATGACACTGGCCATCTCAGTGGGTGTGCCACTTTGTGCTCACTGGGTGTGTCAAAGGGTGTGTCACTTGGCATGTTACTGGGCATGTCACTGGATGTGTCACTTGGCATGGTACTGGACATGTCACTGAGTGTGTCATTTTGTGTTCACTGGGTGTGTCACAGGGTGTGTTACTTGGCATGACACTGGGTATGTCATTGGGTGTGTCACAGTGTGCTCACTGGGTGTGTCACAGCATGTGTTACTTTGCATGGTACTGGGCATGTAACTGGGTGTGTCACTTTGTGCTCACTGGGTGTGCCTCTTGGCATGACACTTAGTATGACATTGGGCATATCACTTGGTGTGTCATTTTGTGTTCACTGGGTGTGTCACAGGGTGTGCTATTTGGCATGATACTGGGCATGTCACTGGGAGTGTTATGTTGTGTTCACTGGGTGTGTCATGGGGTGTGTTACTTGGCCTGACACTGGGTAAGTCATTGGGTGTGTCACAGTGTGTATCACTTGACATGACACTGAACATGTCACTGGGTGTGCCACTTTGTGCTCACTGGGTGTGTCACAAGGTGTGTCACTTGGCATGGTACTAGGCATGTAACTGGGTGTGTCACTTTGGGTTCACTGGGTGTGTCTCTTGGCATGACACTGGGCATGTTACTGGCTGTGTCATTTTGTGATCACTGGGTGTCACAGCGTGTGTCACAGGGTGTCACTGGGTGTGTCACTGTGTGAACACTGTGTGGGCCACTTGACATGACACTGAGCATGAAACACCATGACACTGGGTGTGTCACAGGGTGTTTCACTTGGCGTGGTACTGGGCATGTCACTGGGTGTGTCAATTTGTGTTCACTGGGTGTGCCTCTTGGCATGACACTGAGCATGAAACACCATGACACTGAGTGTGTCACAGGGTGTCTCACTTGGTGTGGTACTGGGCATGTCACTGGGTGTGTCAATTTGTGTTCACTGGGTGTGCCTCTTGGCATGACACTTAATATGACATTGGGCATGTCACTTGGTGTGTCATTTTGTGTTCACTGGGTGGGCCACTTGACATGACACTGAGCATATCACTGGGTGTGTCACAGGGTGTTTCACTTGGTATGGTACTGGGTATGTCAATGGGTGTGTCACTTTGTGTCCACTGGGTGTGTCACAGGGTGTGTCACTTGGCAGGGTACTGAGCATGTCACTGGGTGTGTCACAGGGTGTGCCACTGTGTGTTAACTGGGTGTGCCAGATGACATGACACAGAGCATGCCACTGGTTGTGTCACTTTGTGATCACTGGGTGTGTCATAGGGTTTGTCATTGGGTGTGTCCCTGTGTACCACTTGGCATGACACTGGGCATGTCACAGGGTGTGTCACTTTGTGTTCACTGGCTGTGTCACAGGGTTTGTCACTTGGCATGTCACTGGGTGTGTCACAGAGTGTTATTTGGCATGATACTGGGTATGTCACTGGGCGTATGTGTTCACTGGATGTGTGACTTGGCATGACACTGGGCAGGTCATTGGGTGTCTCACTGTGTTCAGTGAGTGTGCCACTTCTTATGCCCCTGGGCATGTAACTGTCTGTGTCACTGTGCATTCACTGTGTGTGCCACTTGACATGAAACTGGGTGTCACAGGTTGTGTCATTGTGTGTGTCACTTGGCACAACACTGGCCATCTCACTGGGTGTGTCACTTTGTGTTCACTGGGCATGTCACTGGGTGTGCCTCTTGACATGACACTTAGTATGATATTGGGCATGTCACTTGGTGTGTCACTTTGTGTTCACTAAGTGTGTTATTTGGCATGACCCTGGGTATGTCAATGGTTGTGTCATTTTGTGTTCACTGGGTGTGTCAGAGGGTGTGTTACATGGCATGACACTCCGTAGGTCATTGGGTGTGTCTCTATGTGTGTCACTTGACATGACACTGATCATTTCACTGGGTGTGCCACTTTGTGCTCACTGGGTGTGTCACAGGGTGTGTCACTTGGCATGGTACTGGGCATGTTACTGGGTGTGTCACTTTTTGTTCACTGGGTGTGTCACAGAATGTGTCACTTGGCATGGTACTGGTAATGTAACTCGTTGTGTCACTATGTGTTCACTGGGTCTGCCTCTTGGCATGAGACTTAGTATGATATTTGGCCTGTCACTTGGTGTGTCACTTTGTGTTCACTGGGTGTGTCACAGGGTGTGTCATTTGGCATGACACTGAGTATGTCATTGGGTGTGTCACTTTCTGTGTCACTTGACATGACACTGAGCATGTCATTGGGTGTGCCACTTTGTGCTCACAGGGTATGTCACTTGGCATAGTACTGGGCATGTCACTTGGTGTGTCATGTTATGTTCACTGGGTGTGTCACAGGGTGTGTTATTTGGCATGACACTGGGTATGTCAGTGGGTGTATCATGATGTGTTCACTGGGTGTGTTATTTGGCATGAACCTGGGTATGTTGATGGGTGTGTCACTTTGTGTTAACTGGGTGTGTCACAGGGTGTGTTACGTGGCATAACACTGCCTATGTCATTGCGTGTATCACTGTGTGTGTCACTTGACATGACACTGAGCATGTCACTGGGTGTGCCACTTTGTGCTCACTGGGTGTGTCACAGAGTGTGTCGCTTGGCATGGTACTGGGCATGTAACTGGTTGTCACTTTGTGTTCACTGGGTGTGCCTCTTGGCATGAGACATAGTATGATACTGGGCATGTCACTTGGTGTGTCACTTTGTGTCCACTGGGTGTGTCACAGAGTGTGTTATTTGGCATGACACTTGGTATGTCAATGGGTGGGTCACTTTCTGTTCACTGGGTGTGTCACAGGTTGTGCCATTTTGTGATCACTGGGTGTGTCACTTAGCATAACATTGGGCATATGACTGGGTGTGCCACATTGTGTTCACTGGTTGTGTCACTCTGTGTTCATTGGGTGTGCCACTTGGCATGACACTGGGCATGTCACTGGGTGTGTCACAGGGTGTGTTATTTCTCATGACACTGGGTATGTCATTGGGTGTGTCACAGTGTGTGTCACTTGACATGACACTGAGCATGTCACAGGGTGTGTCAATTGACATGGTACTGGGCATCTTACTGGGTGTGTCACTTTTTGTTCACTGGGTGTGCCTTTTAGCATGACAGTATAACATTGGGCATGTCACTTGGTGTGTAACTTTATGTTCACTGGGTGTGTCACAGGGCGTGTTTTTTGGCATGACACTGGGTATGTCAATGGGCGTGTCACTTTGTGTTCACTGGCTGTGCCACTTTGTGATCACTGGGTGTCACAGGTTGTGTCATTGGGTATGTCACTGTGTGTGTCCCTTGGCATGACAATGGCCATCTCACTGGGTGTGTCACTTTGTGTTCACTGGGTGTCTCACAGGGTGTGTCACTGGGCATGTCACTTTTTGTTCACTGTGTGTGCATCTTGGCATGACAGTATGATATTGGGCATGTCACTTGGTGTCTCACTTTGTGTTCACTGGGTGTATCACAGGGTGTGTTATTTGGCATGACTCTGGGTATGTACAATGGGTGTGTCACTTTGTGTTCACTGAGTGTGTCACAAGGTGTGTTACTTGGCATGACACTGCATATGTCATTGGGTGTGTCATTGTGTGTGTGTGCGTGTGTGTGTGTGTGTGTCACTTGACATGACACTGAGCATTTCACTGGTTGTGCCACTTTGTGCTCACTGGGTGTGTCACAGGGTGTGTCACTTGGCATGGTACTGGGAATGTAACAGGTTGTGTCACTTTGTGTTCACTGGGTGTGCTTCTTGGCATGACACTTAGTATCATTTTGGGCATGCCACTTGGTGTGCCACTTTGTGTTCACTGGGTGTGTCACAGGGTGTGTTTTTTGGCATGACATTGGGTATCTCAATGGGTGTGCCACTTTGTGATCACTGGGTGTGTCACAGGGTGTCATTGGCTGTGTCACTTAGCGTAGTATTGGGCATATGGCTGGGTGTGCCATTTTGTGTTCACTGGTTGTGTCACTGTGTGTTCACTGGGTGTGCCACTTGGCATGACACTGGGCATGTTACTGGGTGTGTCACAGGGTGTGTTACTTGGCATTACACTGGGTATGTCATTGCGTGTGTCACAGTGTGTGTCACTTGACATGACACTGAGCATGTCATTGGTCGTGCCACTTTGTGTTCACTGGGTGTGTCAGTGGGTGTGTCACTTGGCATGGTACTGGGCATGTAACTGGGTGTGTCACTTTTTGTTCACTGGGTGTGCCTCTTGGCATGACACTTAGTATGACATTGGGCATGTCACTGGGTGTGTCACAGGGTGTGTTTTTTGGCATGACACTGGGTATGTCAATGGGCGTGTCACTTTGTCTTCACTGGGTGTGTCACAGGGTGTCATTATCTGTCAGTTAACATAACATTGGGCATGACTGGTTGTGTCACTGTGTGTACACTCCCCGTGGGGACCCGGGGTAGAATAGGTCCCTAGCACCCCCTTGCTGATCATAAGAGGTGACAAATGGGGCAACTTGTTTGCCGTAAGTTGCTACCTGTGTCAGTGGAGGAAGAATGCCTGGTACTTGAGGAATGTGGTTTGTTGCCGCGTCCACACATCCAACACAGTGCTTTGGCTCCTACTTCACTTAGACGGGCGGTTGGACAGGCCCGATCCAACCAATCAGCTAGTGAAAGTTCTCTGTTTTTCATTGAAGACTTTGGCTGAGGGTCAATCGAGTGAAATGAACATTTTTATTTAGATTGCTCGAGTATACCATCCCTGTATCCTTGATGTATATCTGGAGGAGAACCGCAGCGCTGTGCATCCCCTAGTTGGGCTCCGAGGAGGGTGAGGAGCAGATATGGTGAATGTTTCAATACAAATATGGCTACTAATCAACCCCACAAGAAAAGATTCATGGATCAAGACTTGGATGACGCTTATGAAATGGCATTGATTTACCCCCCCAAAATAAATAACTGGCCTAAATTTATAGTTATGGAATCTGTGACTCCAGACGTGCCCCTTACTAAGTTGTCCCCTTTTGCAATTCAGAAAGGAATTTCAGGAATAGCGGGGACAGTCAAAGATGTTAAAAAAATGCGATCTGGTCAGATTTTGGTTGAATGCTCTAAAAAGTCCCATGCTGATAATTTACTATGCTGTAACAGTTTAGGGGGAGTACCAGTGCGGACCTTCCCTCATCCCCATCTGAACAGCTGCAAAGGTGTAATCCGCACAAGAGATCTCCATGATATGGAAGAAGCTGATATAGCCACAGAATTAAAAGATCAAGGAGTGACTCATGTGAAGAGGATAACCCTGAAAAGGGATGATAAGATCGTTAAAACTGGTACTTATATCCTGACTTTCAACCTACATGACCATCCTGAAAGAATCCTAATTGGATATTTGAGTGTACGAGTGGATAAATACATCCCTAACCCTTTGAGATGTTTTAGCTGTCAGAAATTTGGCCATGGCTCTGCAAGTTGTAAAAATAAACCAGTTTGCTGTACCTGTGGAGAGGATGGGCATCAACTGATTTGTACAAGACCACCCAAATGTTGCAACTGCAAAGGGAACCATCCAGCCTCATCAAAGGACTGCCCTGTCTGGATTAAAGAAAAAGAAATTCAAAGAATTAGGGTCACAAAGAAGATAAGTTACCCACAAGCAAGAAAACAGGTGGAAGGGTTTCCTGCGTATAACTTCCAGCAATCTTTTGCCTCTGTTGTTAAACCCCTTATGAAGACAATTGACTGTCAAACAGATTTCACCTGGATGAACAAAGATAAACCACAGCTGATCAATGGAAATAAAACCTTATCAACTTCCAGTAAACATAAAATGAGCTCCCAGTCTTCTGCCAGTCAAACTTCAGCTATGATTGAACTGTCTCAACCATCAAAAGAGAAAAAGAAATTAACTAATAATTCTTCTCAATCTAAAGTGAGTCAAGGAAATAAGAATGGAAATTCTATGGATGTGGAAATGAAGGAACCCCCAACCCATCGTAGCCGAAGCTCCTCCCCCAAAAGTAGGAGCAAAGGCCCTGTTCCAGTCTTACCCACATGACCATAGCTAGCCATATTATTCAGTGGAACTGTCGTGGTTTTAAAGCCAATTTTTCTGAGCTGCAACAATTAGCTGCTCTTTTTAATCCTCTTGCCTTTTGCCTTCAAGAGACTTACCTATCTCCAAATAACACCATGTCTTTAAAGAATTACTCAATGTTTAATGCTTATGGCCCACATGTTCAGCGACCTTCTGGTGGGGCAGCTGTATTAGTACGAAATGACATAATTCATAGTCATCTTGCAGTCACTACCCATCTACAAGTGGTGGCAGTCCGACTAACTCTTCATAAAGTAGTTACCTTGTGTTCTGTCTATATTCCGCCTGATGTCACAGTAACTCTGCAGGACCTGGACAATTTAATGGCACAATTGCCTCCCCCATATATGTTTTTAGGAGATTTTAATGCTCATAATCCTGCATGGGGAGGAAACTACTCAAATGCTAAAGGCAAGGCTATGGAGGACTTTATCACTAAAACTGACTTGTGCCTGTGGAACGACGGATCCTTTACCTATTTACATCCAGGCCATGGAACATACTCAGCCATTGATTTATCCATATGTGATCCTGACCTTTTGCTTGATTTTTCTTGGCGACCGCTGGATGACCTATGTGGGAGTGATCATTTCCCCCTGATAATATCATCAACAGAAGCAGACGCACAGTTAAGACCTCCAAGGTGGCAACTTAGAAAAGCTAACTGGAGTCTCTTTCAGTACCTTTGTGAAATCCAACTGGGTCACATACCTCAAGATATTGACAATCCTGTTGATAATTTCACTAAAACTTTAATCTCTATTGCAAAGGAAGCTGTCCCAAAAACCTCAGGAAAGCCCCACCACAGATCTAACCCATGGTTTAACGATGACTGTAAAAAGGCCATTGATGCCCGGAAAAAGGCAGAGAGGGTGTTCAACAAGCATCCAACAAGTGCAAATCTTACCAGTTTAAAAATTTCACGAGCCCAAGCACGCAGGACTATTAATGGCGCAAAAGCACAAAGTTGGAGAGAGTATGTTTCGAGCCTTACAAGGGAGGCATCCTCAAAAAAGGTCTGGAGTTTCATTAGAAAGATGAAGACTAAAGGAGGAACTGCAAGAGTTCAGCATCTAAAATGCTCCCAAGGTCTTTTGACATCTAAGCAAGGTATAGCTGATAAACTTGCAGAGACCTTTGAAAAGAATTCCTCTGTGGAAAACTGTCATCTTAAATTTCAAGCTTTGCGCAAAAAAGAAGAAACGAAGGCCCTGAATTTCTTATCAGATAACTTGGAACCATACAACCAGCCATTTTCAATGGATGAGCTTCTCTGCGCTATTAGAAACTCTCATGATACTGCAGTGGGCCCTGATATGATCCATTATCAATTCTTAAAACACCTGCCATCCAGTGTGCTATCTCATCTCTTGGCAATATTTAATAAGATCTGGGAATCAGGAAAAGTACCTAAGTCCTGGAAGAAAGCGTTTATCATTCCCATTCCAAAACCTGGTAAAGATCATACTGATCCCAACAACTATCGTCCAATAGCCTTAACCAGCTGCCTGTGTAAAACTATGGAAAGAATGGTGAATAAAAGACTTGTGTGGATGCTTGAATCAGAAGGACATTTGAGTACATATCAATGTGGCTTCAGGCAAGGAATGAGCACAATGGACCATCTTATTAGGCTGGAGGCCTATATACGAGATGGATTTATCAGGAAAGAACATGTAATAGCAGTGTTTTTTGAC
The DNA here is from genome assembly GCA_026122135.1 of Cathorops aguadulce. Lineage (NCBI taxonomy): Eukaryota > Metazoa > Chordata > Actinopteri > Siluriformes > Ariidae > Cathorops > Cathorops aguadulce. The sequence continues at coordinate 2,088,804 of JAPEIY010000010.1, read as the reverse complement.
CTCGAAAAGGCGTATGATACCACTTGGAAATATGGTATTTTAAAGGACTTGTACTATATGGGGTTCAGAGGACATCTGCCCATTTTTATCTCCGATTTTCTGTCCAATAGACTTTTCCAAGTTCAACTGGGTACAACTTTTTCAACACCGCACTTGCAAGAACAAGGAGTCCCTCAAGGAAGCATCCTCTCTGTCACCCTATTCAGTGTTAAAATCAATAGCATTGCAAAGGAAATCAATTCAAATCTTTTCTGCAGCCTTTATGTTGATGACCTCTGTATTTGTTATAGAGGGAAATATATGAGCACAATCGAAAGACAACTCCAGCTATGCATAAATAAGATCAGCACTTGGTCTGTTGAAAATGGCTTCAAGTTTTCTAAATCCAAAACTGTTTGCACTCATTTTTGCCAACTGCGAACTTTACATCATGAGCCACTGCTATATATGGACGGTGCAGAAATCCAAGTTGTGAAAGAGGTTAAATTCCTTGGTCTTACACTTGATGATAAATTATCTTTTATCCCACACATGAAGAATCTTAAGAAGCGATGTTTTAAAACTTTGGACATCTTAAAAGTACTGGCAAAGACAAAGTGGGGGGCAGAGTGGACTGTACTGCTACGCCTGTATAGAGCACTTGTGAGATCCCGTTTGGACTATGGATGTATTGTCTATGGATCAGCAAGAAAATCTTACATTCAGATGTTGGATACTGTTCATCACCAAGGTTTAAGACTGGTCCTAGGGGCCTTTAGAACCTCACCAGTGCAGAGTCTTTATGTGGAAGCAAGAGAACCATCCCTTCAACTGCGACGCTTGAAACTTGCTTTACAATATGCAGTCAAAATCAGAGGGAACAGAGA
>JAPEIY010000010.1:1857993-1869938 GCA_026122135.1 Cathorops aguadulce | reverse complement strand
GTCACGGGGATCGAACCCAGGACCTTCTTGCTGTGAGGCGACAGCGCTAACCACTACACCACCGTGCCGCCAATATTTTATGTAAGAGAGAAAATTATATTTAACCATCAACAATGACACATTGTCAGAAATAACAATCGTTAATTCATGTCAACTGGTTCTTTTTTCCTTGTTTGATGTGTTGAAATTTTTGATTAATTTTCTTATTATGAGTCTATGAACATAATAGTTCATATTTATGTAAGTGTTTACTCAAGGGATTAAAGGAAAGATGCCTCTCAGAAAATGTATGGTCATCATCAAGGAAAGAAATGTGATTTTTTTTTCTGAGTTTGATTCTTGTAAAAAAAAATAATATGATAAAATAATAGTGATTCTTGATGGAGTTAAACCTTGCTATCATTTTTATGCAAAAAAAAAAAAAAATACGGATTTTCTTTGCATTCACTGATATTTCCATCAAACAAAACTGTTTAAATGAAAATCTGGTACTAAACCAAGTAAATCAATTTCATATACAGGCAAATTCAGTTGTTGGTCATTGTTTATATTAACAGAAAATGGGATTAAAAGTATTGTGATCAGAATAAAAGACCTAATATTAATACATGTAATATAATTCAGCTGTTTAGCTTTAGCATACATTTCAAAATATATAGATTTATCAAAAGTTAGTGATTGCCAAAATCAACTAAAAAAAATCCCTTTTTATCCCTAAAGTAGGTTGAAAACATTCATTATATCAGGATTATCAATCTTTTGGATATCAGAGGAACTTTATTATGAGTCAGTTTTTATTTCATTTTTTTGCATACTGCTTTAAAAAGTGCATTTCTGATATATGTAATAATTATATCATATTATCAAGCAAGACAATATCTTGAGTATTTGATTCTATTATCATAAAGTACACTTATCAGAAAGGACTGGGGTCTTCAAATGTCCTTTAATAGTACAGGATAAATGATCTTGAGCAGGTAATTACACTTTAGGTTTCTTAAAATTGATTGATTTATAAGGAAAGAGCGATATGTGGGGAAAAACTCAATCAAAAATTGATTGACTTTATCTGATTTAATCATGAAAGTAAAAAGAAAATTATTAATCAGAAGCTTAATGAGCACAAAGATGTTTATTATTATTATTATTATTATTATTATTATTATTATTATTATTATTATTATTGCATCACTCTTTCCGATGTGGTGACATCATTATATCGGTAAATTGTCCCGGACCTACAGAATGACACAGCACATTTTCAGTGCTAAGCAGGCTCTGTTCAAACAAACACAACCATAAGCTGATAAAGCAGAGAGAGAGAGAGAGGGGAAATCCATCGAAAAACACTCGAGCTGGAACAGGCAGAGTGATGCCACGAGCACATGAGGAGTTGAGTTTGTCTAAACAGAAAAACAAATGAAGGGGTAAACAGAAACATGGTTTCCAGGGTCAAATGCTGAAAACACACACACACACACACACACACACTATTGTAAATGACTATTCAACCTGTGAAATAAATTTGTTTTTTCCCCAGCGGCTCTGCGACTTCCATTAAACATCATGATTAGTTTAATCAAGAGGCTCATTGGTGCCTGTCAGATATCATCTCTGCCTTCGCAATTAGCCCATTCTCCTTGAACTTGGTTGGCAAACACACACACACCTTGCCACAATGTGACAAAGTTAAATAATCGCTGGATAAATTAAGAAATTAAACTTCACTCTTCTCCCAGAGCGTTGATTAAAAGCATTACTTGTTTAATGACGGCATTTTATTCTTTTCCCATGATGCAACATTTGCACTCAGGGTAACCTCGACACAGACTCATGATGATGGAAATACACACACACACACACACACACACACACAGACAGAGCAATTAATTAGTAAGGTAGTAGGCTTTGGGTGAATTATGATCATTTTGATTGACAGCTGATGTCAGATACATTAATCACAGAGAGGAGATTTGGGTTTTAAAAGGATGACCTTGAAATGAAGGTTATGCTAATTACTCTCTTTCATCATCCAAAACAGAAATTATTTAATTCTAAAGACAACTACATGACCACCAGCATCAAAATGAAGCATGGCTTGCTCTTTTCTGTAAATACAAACCAGAATATTCATGTGTCTTTCATTTTGCTGTGAAATCTTGAAAAGAAAAAAAAATAGTCCTTATTTTTTCAATGTTGAATTTTTTTTTGATGTTCTCAAATATATTGCAGGGCCTTGAGCAAGAGTACCCCCCCCCCCCCCAGTAACCACCACCACCACCACAGTATATGAATTTACATTTGTATAGACTATTAAGCTGCTCATAAGAGATGCTGCGAAAAAACTAAGGCAAGAAAATGAAGAAGAATGTGAAAAAAATAAATAAATAAATAACAAAAAGTAACCTATAAAAATATCTATCCTACAGATGTGATGAGTATATAAATAACTGTCCTCATTAAAATAAATTCTAAGGGAAAAATAGATTGTTATGGTTTTATAGGTTTATGGCTATTCTTTCAAATATTTTGAACTGTTATGCAAAACTGTCAAACAAGGGGGACATGTGAACAATTCAATTCATATGATTTTTGGAAAACTTAGCATGCCATTTTTAATTTAAAAAAAAAATCAATCAATCAAACAAACAGGAAAAAAGATATTTTATTTTGAGAATGTCTGGCCATCCAAAGGACCAGAAACTGTTTTTTTTTTTTCTTTGTTGTTGACGTTGTTGTTGTAGAAATTATTGTAGAAAATCAAACTGCCATGATCTTTGCATATAAATAAATAATTAACAATGGACCATTTTAAGTAAGAAATTAAATAGAAATTCAATCTGAATTATAAACCAACCAAAAAACAAAGCAATTAAATAGTGAAAGAAGAGACTAGCTGGGATATTATTCGGATATGGTTTATCCAGGTGTATTTCAGCACTCACAATCCTAACTTCAGGAACAATAGCATCTAGTGAAGCTTTCCATCCCCAGAAAAAAAAGAAAAAAAAATCCAATTTCACCAAAATGACCAAACCACTTCATTCACCATAAAGCCAAACCCAGGTTATCTTGGCATTTATGAAGTGGACAGCCAGTAAAGCTTGATTATAAATTCCTGAAGGTATAGAGGCCCGAATGTCAGCGCTAATCCTCTGCTAGTGTGGGCCAGGATGGAGCACATTACCAATGTGTGCCAAAAATAATAATAATAAATAATCATCATAAACGGCTGGCCTCGTATTCCTGATGCACAAGCTCTACTGCACTGTGTTCAGATTGCTCCTCTTTAGTTCGCCATATGGGCTGACGAGCTCTAAGTGGTCTAGAATTAGCATGCTGGTGGCATGAGTGGTCCAAATTCATAATGCCAGGGTTACTATTTACGCAATTGATGATCTGGGATCTGTTTCAGGGTCCAAGATGGTGAAGGATCAGTCCAGATTTAATTCGCTGGAAACGCAGCCATAAAAATGAAGCAGCTTCTTCTTGACAATTAGTAACCGTCACCGATTAATCACATCCCAATCCCTTGGCAGCAATTCAGAGATTAACACCGTGTCAAGGTCTGTCCTGCCATAACAGGTCTGATTCGTCCCCCTTCCTCTTTTCCATGGCTATAAAAAGCCCCCGCGTCACGTTACGATTTGGAACGAGGCCCTCGAGTCGACAGAAAGAGAGAAAGTGGAGCTCTTTATCACTGGAACGGGGGGGTGTCACATTCTAACCCCAATACTCAGCACAGCCGTTTTACGAAAAGAAGAAATACAGCATATTTAATTAAAGCGAGGAATTCAGCTTTGCTTTTTAAAAAGGTTCCAAAGGCAAAAGAAAGAACAGAGACAAAAATATCGAAAACGACTATGATAGTAATCGTGTCAAGTTTTTTCCGGTGGATTCAACCGTATGACTTTCAACCATGGCTGTATTTCATCTTTGCTTGTTTTTCATCATTGTTAATTCATTTCAGGGCTAAAATGAATGATCCTGAATGGTCCGGATGTGGATCAGCAATTAGTCAGTCGACTACAGATCGCTGTTAGTGTCTGATATACTGCAAATATGAATCTTTACATGCTTAAAACAATAATAGCATGATGGTGTGGTGACGGTAAAATAGAATGACGTTGCGGGTGAACTTTATCATTTATATATTTTTTTCTTTTTTGCAAAAAAGTAGTGCTTTTTTTATGAAAACATAATAAGGTTCCAGAGTACATATCTTAATCAGAGAATCGCCTACTTGTAACACTGAAATGCACTGCAGATTTGAATTTGTGAATATTTTATTTGTAGACTTTATGCGGTGAAACAAGGAGAAACATCCATTTATCATCGATATCGCTTATCTCTCAGGGTCATGGGGGAAACTGGAGCCAATCCCAGCTGACTCCAGGCAAGAGTTGGGGTACACCCTGGACAGGTGATGCAAGGCTAACACAGAGAAGAACAACCATTCACACTCACATTCACACCTATGGACAGTTTAGAGCAGCTGTTGCAGGTTAAATCCAGTCTCAGTTTAAATCTGTAATTCAACCTAGGTAGACTTGGTGAACCACATTTTACTTAGGTAAAATGTGTATTCAACCTAGGTTCAACTGTTTGAAAAGGGATTTTTATGGGGTGTCATAAAAAATAGGGGGGTGGTTTTTTGGGGGATTGAAATAAAGAAAGAAAGAAGAAAATGGAAATTGTCATCTTCTCTCACACGCTCTCTCTCCTCTTTCTACCCACTAACCTCCCCTCTCTGGTCCTCATCACCTGGATTCCCTTCCCTTGATGTCGTACCTTCCCAACTACCTCTCTATAAACACTCAACAAATCACAATGAAATAAAGATTTTTTTATTGCATTCACCAGGATTTTAACTCACATTTTCCTGTCCAGTGTTTACCACCACACAGGTTAACATTGTGAATTTTCCCATACCCCAACAAAAAGCTAACCCAAACCCTAAAATAAAACCAACCCAAACCCTAACAAAAAGCTAACTGTCTCAAACTAGATACTGTTCATTAGATAAAATGTGGTTCACCAAATCAACCTAGGTTAAATACAGGTTTAACAATCACTTGACCAAATCCACACATCTTTACACTGTAGAAGGAAACCCACACAGAGAACATGCAAACTCTACACAGAAAGGCCCCAGTGAGCCACAAAGTTCAAACCCAGAACCTTCTTGCTGTGATGAGATAGAGTTAACCACTGCACCACCATGCCACTCCAAGTGAACACAACTAAACTCAATTCAATATTTTATTTGTCAAAAAAAAACTGTATGAAAGTATTATGATTTCCTATTTTAGTGCATGCCAATGTAAAATGAATAAACTCAATGTACACAGACCAAAACTCCATAACTCGGGGGATTTAAATATTTCCATAAACAATTGAATTTTCCTACTGTTCATTATTGAAAAAGCTTTTCATATCAGAGCATGAAAAGTTGGTGGTCCAAAAGTCACCGAATACCAGGAATAAACCTTTAGTTGTTTTTTGAGACTGTTGTACTTTCTTTCTGGAGAAGAAAATTTCAATCAAGCTAAATCGTTGAACCAGAAATAAACCGAATACAAGTAATTACAAGGTAAAAACTCACATTGCAGTCAGAAGTAAAAATGCAGTCTCATGCAATCAAGAGATTTCAGTACGTCTTATTAAAATGCAGCAGCTGAGCAAAGAGTGGATGACATGGCCTGCAGCTACTGTGATATTAACCCTGCCATTTTCAAATTCCAGTGCTAATAACCTTCTACTACAGCACGTTTCCTTTTTCCTTTTTTTTTTTTTTGCTTTTTTTTTCCAGCACAGAAAAAAATATTTATTCAAGAGGCATTGATTGTTTTAGGAACGCCAATGAGCACTGGTTACAACTCTCTATTGATTAGCATTGCTAATGTAACTCCTAAAATCACTTGACTCCTCGTGCCAGAAGACTGTCCTAACGGAAATGTGTTGCCAACAATGATGTGTATATATGTATGTACTGTATATAAGAACCTGACATCATATTTATTGATGACATAAACATATTTTGGTCGATATAGTGCAATAATAAGTGGAAAGCAGTAAAAAAAAAAAAACAGTAAAGGGGAAAAAAGAGAGAATTGCGAATGCTTGTATAAAAATAGGTGTTACATTAAAATAGTATTACACAACATAATTATTACTTCAATTATCATTTATGAATTTGTTTTTGATAACATATTAAAATACATATTAAGAATGAATGAATCATTTTAATATATAATAATTCCTCTAATGATAGCTGGAAAGACCAACATTGGCCCTCCATTTTACTTTCTTTCTTTTTTTTTTCCAAAAAAAGTGCAGACGGCATACAAAGACACTTCTTTTTTTTTTTTTAAATCTTTAAATGAAGCAAAAGTCTCTCTTTGACACTGGAGATGAAGGTGGAGGATTGGGAGGTTTGGGAAGATTGGGAGGGGGAGGGGGGTGTGCCACCACTGAAAGAAAGCCACTTGTACAATGCAAGCTACAGTAAATGATCAAAAAATTACAAACGGAAAGCTTGAACAGAGGGATAATGGTACAGGTCATAATGATGAATTATCAAATAATATTAAAATACATGGAGATTATACCAATAAATACTTACTTACTTACAGACTAGAGCAGAGGAATTGTCCTGCACAGTTAGATGCACTGTAATACAGTGTTCTTTTTCAATTTTGTATTGTTAAAGTTCGCAATATCTGCATGGTTATACTCCTGAAAAAAAAACATACTTGGATTAATCTGTACAGCTACGTTGGTGTATTTAAGTGTATTCAATTCAATCGTCAACTTAAAAAAATAGATTTTGCGATTTTTGCATTACCAGTTTTGTATCACAACTCGTGCTTTCATCCCGAGAGGTTATTTTTTCCCTTTTTTTAATTTCCTTTAATGTTGTGTATCTTTAAAAATTAAAGTAAGACAGTTTGGCACACCCCATTGTCGGAATTTCCTCCGTTGCCTTTGTTCTGTTGTTTCTTTAAAGATGGCGTACCCCATACACCCCGATGCACCCTTCATGTGGAAATGGGGTGAAAATCTCTAACAGTACACGTGTTCATTGACAAGTTTTAAAACTGGCTAAACGTTGTCTGTTTCTCAAGAACTTCGAGGTAATCCGGCTCCATTTGGAGTTTTGCCTTTAGTTCCAAATATTCATTCCTGTTCGGCTCCACGTAGACAGTACTTGGAGCTGAGCTATAGAGCATAGTTTCTCTAATTCCCTCAGGATGCAAGAATTGCCGCCGTACATCGAAATTTGGGTTGTATGTGTAAGATCCAGGACTGGGATACTTGTAATCATACCTATTTCCAGCACTATTTGGAGTTTTATCTGGCTCTAAGATCCTCCGGAAGAAATGCTCAGCATCCTGAGCTGTCGAAGGCTCCTCCCGAGGTTCAATAGTGCTAACAGTGTATGTAGGGCTCCTTGACGTGGGATCCCGCTCTTCCTCATTGGTATTTCTGTAGCTAACCTTGAGCTCATGCAGATCAGGATAATCCTCCACAGCAGTTCCTTCTCTGGATCTATAAATGGGGTTTTTGCACATAGGCCCAAGAGGATGGGGGATGTACTCGTAGACATGGCCTGCAGGGGGTTTGACTTTGGGTACTGACCGATTGCTATAAAGACTATACTGAAGGTTAAAGGAGCTTACGTCCGAGTTGTTGGTGCTGGTGCGGTCACTTTGTGATTTTTTTCGCCGTTTCATGACTACCACAAACAGCCCAGCAGCCACAAAAACGGATATTATGAAGACTAGGAGGAGGCTAAGGATAAGCACTGACAATGGAACAGTGCTTGAAGGAGTGTTGAAGCCCAAGGGGGTCTCTGTGGTGATTACCTTTCCTTCCAAAGTTGTTTCCGACAAAGCTATCGTAGATACAACAATATCCGAATAATCAGGACACAGTTGTTCAGAAAGGATGCTGCGCATGTCTTGCCCTGCAAGTCTCTTTGGAGTTGCACATATGATGTCATTAACTACAGTGCCAGAGTTGAGCTGCTCCAGCCATATTTTCATGCCAACCACATCACACGTGCAATCCCAAGGGTTTTCAAAGAGATCCACTTGCACCAAAGCCTTGAGCTGATCTAGAACTCCACTCACAGGCAGGTTTTGAAAGTGGTTGTTGCGTAGATTTAGCCTTGAGAGTGACATACTAGAAAAGATGCCTCCTGGCAAGGTTTTTAGAAGATTGTTGTTTAGGAAAAGCAGCTGAAGGTTTGGCACAAAACGGAAGGTACCTGCAACAACCTCCTGGATTTTGTTGTACTCTAAATACAGATACTGCAGGTTCTGGAGCCCAAAGAACATGTCTGCAGTGAGCCTGTCAATCAAATTGCCATTCAAGTACAACCTGCGCAGGTTAATCAAATCCCCAAATGCCCTATCATGTATGAGTGCTATCCGATTGTTTCCCAAGTGCAACAAATCCAATCCTTCTGCCTCAACGAAATCCGATCGGCGCACGACAGGGATATAGTTCCCAGTGAGGTACATCTTTTTGGGATTATACGGCTTGGGCTTTAGATCTGATATGCTCTCAATTTTCCGTTCCTGGCAATTGACATTGAGCCCAAGATCAGAGATCTGAAGGTTGCACGTACATGCTGTAGGGCAATCCAAAGGCACAGGAGATTTGGTCTGAAAAGCTATAATTGGCCCATAGTTATAGGGATTGCCTGGGATGCGAGAAGTGGGCTTTGACTTGGTCTTGTTGGACTGCCGAGTGCCCTTAGTAGGTCGGGATGAGGACCTCAGCACTGCTGAGGATGTGGCTGAGGAAGTCACTGCTGCTGGCGTCGTCTGGAAATATCCATTTGTGCTGAGAGGTGGTGGCGGACGCATCTCATATTCCGAAATGGCCCTCCGAGGGCATAGCTCCTGCTTGGAGACTTCATCAAGATCACGGCCATGGAGCCGGAATGGAGTCTCACAGACCACCTCACCAACTAGTGCCGTGTAGGCAATGCTTTCTAACCAAGCTTTTAACGCGATAAGTTCGCAGGAACAATTCCATGGATTCTCCTCTAACTGTAATTCCACCACTTTATCCATGTGCTCCAAAAGACCAATGTAAGGGAACATTTTCAAGCGGTTGCCCCTGAGATCCAAGTGGGTCAAGGGCACATTTCGGAAAATATTGGTAGGCAGAGATGACAAGAGGTTGTCATTCAAAATTAGCACAGTCAGGCGGTGGAGCCTACTGAGAGCACTGGGTTCAATAATGCTAATAAAATTATAATCAATCTGAAGGTATTCCAGGTTTTCTAATCCAGTAAAGGTATCATCCCTAAGAACATCTATTTTGTTGTTGTTTAGATGCAACCTCCTTAATCCCTGGAGTCCATTAAAAGCCCCAGTCTCAACTTCGGATATGTCATTGTTACCTAAATGCAAAATGGTGACTCCAGTATAGTTGATAAAATCATTGACAGACAATTTTTTCAGCAGGTTTCCTGTCAGTAGAAGGTGATACGTAGGGAAGTGAACAGGGTTGATTTCTGACAGTTTTACGATGCCCCGGTTCTCACAGCTGACCGTCAGGATACCCTCTTTTTCTTCACAAGTGCACAAATTCCTACAGATCTCCCCATAATTGTCATACATTTCACACAGGCTCAGAGAAGCGGCAAGCAGCAAGATTAGCATCAGTATCCAGACACGCATTTTCATCAAATTGAATGGCGCCGTTCACTGTAGTGCCGCTGCAGACTGCGGTGTCATCTGGAAAAGGCAGAAAAAGGGCAATCAAACTTTTTGGAATAAATAGAAAATGGGTAAAAGGATCTTTAAGACACGATAACAGACATACTGAGGAGATTTTCTTGTGAAACATTAAACACGCTAATGTTCGATATTCACATTAAAGAATGGAAAAATAAATAATTCACCCAAATCTTTAATAAGAAATGCATTTATTTGAGCCCCATGCATTAATTAATAAAACACCGAGGACGTACCCAATATTCTAGCGCACAAAACAACCTCGAAGGAGAGAATTATGAATACAGGGTACAGCAGGAACACATGAAGAACATTTTTCGATATTTATTTGCTTAAATGAGAAGTAGCAACACCACAACTGCTTGGAAATTTGCCTGAAAAGAGCAACTGCCTTGACTGAGAATACTGAACATGCACGGCTGGTGATAGGAGCATGCACTCTGAATATTAGCCATTGTTTATGCATAAATATGTACATGGTAGAACCCGCGAGCTTCAGGTTATGATCATAGTAAACGAGTGTCTAATAAGCTGTATCTACTCACCCCATATCCGATCACTCCTGTTCTCCTGTTTTCGAACGCCGGTTAACGAGTTTAATTCGGTTTAAATAGACCCAAACCTTCAGCATGCGTGTGCGTGCGCGCGTGTATATAAATCTGATGATGCCCCATGCATTTCTGTGGGGGGAAAAAAACGATGATCGTGAAATCGAAAAACTCTTTGCAGTTCCAAATCTCTCCATTTCAGCCCCATCGATTATTGTATCATTCATCTTGTTGACACTATATTAGACTAAATTATCCGAGGTTTGGAAATAATAATCCCGGAATACAGCGTTTCTTGTGAGATCTCATGATTCATGCAAATCAACATCCCATCCACCTTCTTTCTTTCTCTCTCTCTGAGACCGGAGACACTCGCCGACGCACGCAAATACACACACACACACACACAGAGGGAGAGAGAGAGATCTCAAAGCACATCCACACACGACTTTTTGTCGCACACACACACACACACACACACACACACACACACACTATATATATATATATATATATATATATAAGCAAAATTGGCCGCATTGGCCGCATTTATGTACCCACGCATGCAAATCGTGATACTTTAACACCCTGATGCCTCCTACAAATATTTGCACACGGTTGCCATCAAGCACACATAAAATAAATCACATTTTTTTGACCAATTTACATTGATAAACTCGTGATAAAATCCTTAGCGCGTGGCGGTGTCTCCGTCATTCAAGCCGCATCAGAGCTTTCACATCATTTCATTACGCCTAATTCTGTGTTATTTTGTGAAGGGTTTTTTTTTTTTTGCCTTTTCCTTTCCTTTTCTTTTATCATATTTGTACTCTTCGTCATTTCCATGTATTCCTTACCGGGCTGATCGTCTCCGAAGCGGCACCAGCATCACGACATCCGTTAACCGGAACGTAGCGCGCGCGCCAGGCTGCAAAATCCTTGCCGATTATTCCAGTCTCTCTCTCCCTCTCTCTCTCTCTCTCTCCCTCTCTCTCGCTGACTCACTCTGGTTTCTTCCTCGTATTAGTGCAATTATTATTAAAAGAAAATCCGATCCGTTTTAATACCGAATTTTCTCTGGATAATGATGGTGGTAGTGGTGATGATGATGATGCGCGCGCGCGTGCATCATCATCATCATCATCTCTCTCTCTCTCTCTCTCTTTCTCGCGTCGCTCGCGCGCTCACTTCTCTCAGACTAGCAAACGATTATACACATTGCTGTGCACGCGTGCATTGGGAGTACGGTGGCGGTGCGCGTGCAGGGATCCTGATGCTGATGATGCTCCATCCGTCCGCACACTCAACACCAGCCATTAGATCTCTCTCTCTCTCTCTCTGTCTCTCTCACACACACGCACACACACACCCAAGTGTGGATTCAAGGGTTCATGGTGTTGGTGGTGCACCCGCCAAAGTTAACTGTGCGCCCTTGAGCTTGTGCGCGTGCGCGCATGCAGCCTGGAGACAATCCTGGGTGACAAATTTGGAGCAAAATTATGGGGGGGATGATCATTAAGTGTTAAGATATGCGTACATGGAGAGAGAGAGAGAGAGAGAGAGAGAGAGAGAGAGAGAGAGAGAGAGAAAGTAAAGAAATAAAACAAGAAAGAAAGAAAAAGAAGTAATTAAATTAATGAAT
>JAPEIY010000010.1:1523199-1534895 GCA_026122135.1 Cathorops aguadulce | reverse complement strand
ATATATATATATGTGCATGTATACAAGTTATTGTCTGTGCAATATACAATTTAAAAGTAAGTTTAATTCTTACCAAAATTAAACTGATTACTGTCATTTCAATGACTCATGATTGGTTTTAAAATAATCAAATACTAGATGTTCTTTCATGCATGTCTGGAACTACCAAAATTTGACAGCCCATGGTTTCATCATAATCATCATTCAAGCACCTTTAGCTATTCAAAATCAACAGATCACTATTGGAACTCACGTATGTGCAGTCACCTTCATGCCCATATTTAGCCCGACCTCTCAATCACTATATTTACATGCACACTACTATTCCACTATTATTCCAAACATGACAATATTCATAATTTGACAAGAGTCATGTAAACAGCATGTTCTACTTTGATATTCCAAATTTGGCCTTATTATGAATTTAAGCATTTTCCAATTAAGACATGTGGGATATGGCAATATTATTCATGTTTTAGGATCATTGTTTGGCCACACATACAGCACATTTGGAATATGCAGCTCATTTGGTGTTTTTATGGCAATTTGTGACACATGGCCTCTTGACTGTTTATGGTCAGCTCTGTGCCTTGTACACAAACCAACTAGACAATCAGAGTCTACATGGCAGCATGTAAATTAGAAAAAAAAAATTCATTCATCATGTGCTAAAGGTTAGAGAAGCAGTTTTGGGACCAAAAGATCGCTGGTTCAAATCCCTGGACCAGCAGGAATGACTGAAGTGCCCTTGAGCAAGGCACCTAAACCCCAACTGCTCCCCAGGCTGCCCACTGCTGTGGGTATGTCAGGGTCTTGTTGTACGTTGCTCTGGATAAGAGCGTCTGCTAAATGCCTGAAATGATAATGTAAACAGCTTAGTAGGAATATTGTTGTTTTTTTTAATAAGGGCAAAAATTGGATTATTTTGTGCATGTAAATATAGTGATTGTCATTTACAGAGTCTTGCACCAGCACTCAACTTGTGAGTGTTCCAAGTCTTTGTGCTCTGCCAGTTCTGCTTTGTTGTTTTGACCTTGTTATCATTTTCTCTGTTAAACTGGTTTAGTTTATTTCTGTTTTCCAATCACCTGTCTCTTGCTCCCAGCATTGCTTGGCCCTTTTGTTTGTCTACCTGATTACCTGCATCTATTTATGCAGCTTCATAACACTTCAGAGTAACTTATTTTTAATTTGATCCTTTTTAAGTTTATTTACTCTGTATAAATTTTAATAAGGGTCAGATAATTTTATATGTAAATATTTAGCATAAATAAAATTGTTTTAAATGCATGGAACTTCCTCATTATAATTGTTACTATTCTATTTTTTTTTACAAGTTGTGTTGGACATAATTATTTATTTTGCTCAATCAAACACCTAAAAGGATGTCTTTTTTTTTTTTCATATGCTTATTTCTTCTTTTTTTGTCCACCTGTGAGAGACTGGTCTCACAATACACTCTTAGGCTCACAGTCTCTGTCTGTCCATCTTTTTCTCTGGTTAATGGCTTATCAGGAAGCTGCAGCTGTGACTGGACTGTCCTCAGAGACCATCAGGGCACAAGGTAAGTTGGCAATGGATGCCACCTTTTCATTTCTCTAATTTCATTTTATTTATTCTTCCCTCCCTTCAGCAATCCATTCTGATTTCATTTTAAAACCCTTTCTCAGTAGGAGCTAATATTATCATCTTTATGAAAACTATGAAGAATCAGTTAAAAAAATGCAAGCAACATCCAACCTTCATCATTACATCTTTCCTCATTTGCTATTCTTAGGCCAAATCGTGGAAAATGAACCAGCATGCATGATCTGCGGTACACAGTAAAAGTCTCCCATTGCAATACAGCATCCTTGATTTTCTCTCAGAATTGAATTATCCTACAGATTTGAGAAAGAATGTCATAGCTTGTATCTTTGTTCCTGTGCCAATTCCTGAAAATATGTTATGTATTCAAATACCAGCCTCATAATCACAATAGATTTTGCATTCCCTTACAAATGTATACTCATGGAGAACTTTATTAGGACCATTATACTAATACTGGTAGGGCCTCCCTTTGCTCTCAAAACAGCCTCTATTATTCATAGTATGGATTCCACAAGATGTTGGAAACATTCCTTTGAGATTCTGGTCCATGTTGACATAAAAGTATTCCTGCAGATTTTTCAGGTGCACATTCATTCTGTGAATCTCCTGCTTTACCACATTCTAAAGGTGTTCCACTGGATTCAGATCCAGTGACTGGGAAGGCCACTTGTGGCAGCAGGTGTGTGGCCGAGTGTCAGTCTGTGAATGGATGGTGGAGTCAGCGATGGTGAGTGGTCTTGTCACTAAACCTGTTGTCAATTAACGTGTATTTGTGTGTCTCCTCCCTATAAAAGGAGAGTGAGAAGGGGAGGTCGGTGCAGAGGGCTTGCTTAGTAGGCTGTGTGTGTGTGTGTGTGTGTGTGTGTGTGTGTGTGAGAGAGAGAGAGAGAGTCTGAGTTGTGTGCTGAAAAGCAGCAATAAAGAAAATAATTAAGTCGCAAACAACTGCCTGCCGTGCTTCTGTGCTCCATCTGCATCAGGGTCTTTCTACATTGGTGCCGAAACCTGGAAGAGTGCAGAAGGGAACAGCCCCATGGACTACTCGCTGTTCAAGGACTTGATCCATGCCCTCACCACAGTCCAGCAGATCCAGCACCAAGTGCTGGTCACCCTCCAGAAGGAGCAAGAACAACAGTTCGAAGCCTTGGTGCTGGCCCAACAGGAGGACTGTCAGGCATTCCGGCACCTGCTCGTGTTGGCAGGGCCCACAACCGCCACTGGAGCAGACCCTCCCCACCTCACCCTAACAAAGGTGGGTTCGCATGATGATCCAGAAGCCTTCCTTGCACTCTTTGATCAAGCAATGGAGGCGTGGGGTTGGCCAGATGACCAGCGCGTGGTGCGCCTTCTACCTCTGCTGATGGGCGAGGCGCAACTGGCCACGCTGCAGCTCCCCCCCCAACAGGTGGCTTGTGTACGTAGACCTCCAATGAGCCATCCTCGAGAGTGTTGGCCGCTTCCAGGAGCAACAACGGCAGCACTTTCGCTCACTGCATTTGGAGGAGGTTGGCTGACCATTCGTGTCCGGGCAGCAACTCTAGGATGCCTGCCAGCAGTGGCTGAGGGCAGATGACCGTGACACTGAGGGAGTGATCAACCTGGTGACACTGGAGCAATTTGTCGCATGGCTTCCGGAAGGAACCGCAGAGTGGGTCCAGTGTCATTGCCCGGTGTGGCTGGACCAAGCTATTGAGCTGGAAGAGGACCACATGGCAGTTCTGATGGCAGGAAGGAATGTCTCATCTTATCCTCTCTCTTCTCTCTCTCCCTCACCCTCTGCTTCCTGTCCTCTCCCCATTCCCCCACCATGGAGGCAGGGGCTGGCTCCACCCCAGCTGGCCCAGCGTACCCATGGTGTCCTCCGATTTTCCCCTTCCTTGTCTGTCCCCCCCCCAGGTGAGTAATGTCTGTAACACTGGTGCAGAGGGAGAGCCTGGGCCAGTGTACTGGCGCTGTGGGGAGCAAGGACATCTCCAACATTGGTAATCCATGATGGAGGTGGGCACGGTGGTCCGGGTCCCCGATGCACCAGAAACAGCCCTTGATCAGGCTGGAGCATATCGTATACCAGTAAGTGTCCAAGGGGATACGTACCAGGCTTTGGTGGATTCTGGCTGTAACCAAACCTCAATCCACCAAAGCCTGGTGCAAGGTGAGGCATTGGCGAGAGCACGAGTGGTGAAGGTGTTGTGTGCGCATGGGGATGTTCATGACTACTCTTTTGGTGTCTGTGCACATTCTATTTTTGAGGGGAAAAGCATAGTGTAAAGGTGGCAGTTAACCCTTGTCTCACCCACTCGGTGATTTTGGGGACTGATTGGCCTGGTTTTAAGGAGTTAATGATGCACATAATGAGGAGTGGGTCCTGCAGTAATCCATCTGGGGAAAGCCCCAGAGTGGCATTGGTGGGAGAAGCTGTCACAGAGCCGTCTACTTCAGCACCGCATCAGGACGGTACGCGGAGTGAGGAGCACCCCGCCCCTCCTCCCTCTCTCGGGGCTTCCCTTGGAGCAGTCATGAGATGGGACTCTGTGGCATGCATTTGACCAAGTGAGAGTAATCGATGGTCAAATTCTCCAACCAAATGTAACACCAGGCCTTCCCCTACTTTGCTATTATTAAGGATAGGTTATATGGAGTGACACAGGGCACTCAAACTGGTGAAAAGATAACACAGTTGTTGATTTCAAAGAGCTGCCAGGAATTCCTATTCCTGGTTGCTCACATTAATCCCATGGCCGGACACTTAGGGGATTCGCGGGGATGTCCATTGGTGGTGTGCGGCGTGCCGCGCATGCCAATTAGTAAATCCCACGGACACTCCAAAAGCACCTTTGTGCCCTCTCCCTTTTAATCAAGACCCATTCTGAAAGAAATGGGATGGATCTCATTGAACCGTTAGATCGGTCAGCACGGGGATATCGCTTTATTTTAGTTCTGGTGAACTATGCAACACAATACCTGGAAGCAGTGTGTTGAATTTGAATGGGTGGGTGGAGCACAGAAGTATGGCAGGCCAGAACTGAGTTACCAAAAATCTCTATTTTCAACTTTTCAGTGTTTTTACACTCTCCCAGCCACACACACACACACACACACACACACACACACACACACACACACAAGTCATCTGGTTGGGGAGAGAGCTCCCTTCCTCTGCTCTCTCTCTCTCCTTTTATCGGGTGTGGTCACTGGGGAAGACACACAAGCACAGGTTAACTCACATCAGGTGGAGTGATTCTGCCACTTACCTTTCCTGACTCCGCCCTCCATTCACAGACCAATGCTTGACCATGCCCCCACTGCCACCGGGTCATAAACCACTAATTGAGGCTGCAAAAGCCAAAAATACAAATCCCATGAGATCAAACAAAACAAAGTTCAAAAGAGCCCAAGCCTCCCTTTCTGCCATATATGAGGCTGAGCAACAGGCATATCTTCAGAGCAAAATTGATCTGATCACAAATGCAAGCCTCGAAAACAGAGCAGCCGCTGCTTGGAAAAATGTCAATGAATATGTGGGAGGAAGAGCGCAAATAAAGCCAAGTTGAAAGCTTCAACCCAGCAAGAAAAACTTGATCTCTGGAAAGAGTACTTCGAAAATCTTCTTGGAAAACTACCAACCATCATCAATAGCTCAACCAGACAAATAATTCTCAAGAAACTTGATGTAAAGAAAGGGGCTTTCTCAATAGAGGAACTCTCTGTCATTCTGAAGAACATTGCTAATGGAAGAGCATGTGGACTCGACAACATCCCTGCAGAAGTATGAAAAACTGGAGCTTTCAACAAAGAACTACTTGACATGTGCAATGTTGTGTATAGTGGACAACATATCGACAGATGTATCAACAAATGTAAGGCTGCATTGTACCCTTTCCAAAGAAAAGGGATCTAAGGGTTTCAACCAACCATCGAGGAATCATACTCACTGCAATCACCAAAAAAATCTACAATCGACTTATTCTCAACTGTATTCATCTTAAACTAGAACCCCATCTCTGTCATAACCAAAATGGTTTCCATGAAGGTAGCTCGACAACAGGTCAGGTTCTTACAGTAAGACATAGCATTGAAGGAGTAAATGCCAGGAACCTGCCAGCTTTTCTTCTATCTATAGACTTCTCCAAATCATTTGACTCCATCTACCATGAGAAAATGAAAGAGATTCTCCATGCTTATGGTATTCCCCAAGAAACAGTCAATATAATCATGATGCTACACAGCAACACTTGGTCCATGGTCCACTCTCCTGATGGGGACACTGACTTCTTTAAGATCTTTGCAGGGGTTCAGCAAGGAGACACACTTGCCCCTTATCTGTTTATCTGCCTTGACTACATGCTATGAATTTCAGTGGATTAGCATAGAGAACTGCTGGAAAAATCCTGGAAAAAGCCCAGAGTTGGTGCTCTCCAGAACAGAAAATAACTGATACTGACTATGCTGATGACCTCATCCTCTTTGCTGACAACTTAGAAGATACCACCACCCTACTTTACTTCATTGAAGATGCAGCTTGCTTGATTGACCTGTATGTAAATATAGGCAAAACTGAACTAATGTCCTACGATGTTGAAGGCACCATCAAATTGCTGGACGGTGATGATATCAAAGAGACTACCAAGTTCATATATCTAGGCAGCAACATTGCATCCTCCAAGAAAGGCATTGAGCTTCATCTCGGAAAAGCCTGGGGAGCCCTAAACAGCTTGGATAAAGTTTGGAAATCCAACCTTCTGCCAGATTTAAAACATAATTTCTTCAGAGTCACCATTGAATCTGTCCTGGTTTATGGGTTAACTACCGGGACACTCACCTCCAAACTTCAATCCTCACTCGATGGTGCCTTTACAAGAATGTTAAGAACAGCTTTAAATATCTCATGGAAAGACCACCTAACAAATAAGGAACTATACAGATGTATTCCCTTCATATCGGCAACCATCCAGGAGAGAAGATTACAGTTTGCTGGCCACTGCTGGCACAAGGAAGAGCTGGCAAGCGATCTCCTTCTATGGCAGCCCAAACATGGTACTACCTCTGTGGGTCATCCTGCACATACCTACATGGATCAACTGCAGGATAACATGGGCTGCCTAGTAGAAGAACTGCCTGTGGCAATACAGGATAAAGTTGGTTGGAGAGGCAGGGTCACAGGGGTATGAGCTTGCTTGACATGATTGATTGATAATATGCCCAAAGTACTTGAGTTTCTTAATTTGTATAATGTTCATAAGGCATTCCTTGATGTTAATCCTCTCTAATACTTCCTTGTTGGTGATTTTTGCTGTCCAGGGTATTTGTAACATTCTCCAATATGCCCACATTTCAAATGCAGCCAAGCATTTGTTCATTACAGGAGTGGCTTCAGACTGCTCATTCCAGGCTTCAGACCCATATCTCAGAGTTGACCAAACTGGAGAATTCACTTTCTTGTGGTCAGTGATATTTTGTGAGATGTTAATACAGTATATTTTGCATATTAGAGAAAGATGTTTAAGCAATTGCAATTCTCCTCTTGATCTCCTCATCACGTCTGCCATCATTTGTTATCTTGTGTCCTAGGTAGATGAAAACTCTCATTTGTTCAATCAGTGTACCATCTATGGTGATATTGATATATTTTTTTTTTCAGTTCTTTTGCTTATTACCATTGCTTTTGTTTTCTTAGCATTCATCTTCATATTGAAGAGTTTCCCAATTCATGTGGTCAACCAATGCCTGTAAATCTTTCTGACTTTCATCTAGCAGTACAATGTCATCTGCATAGCAAAAATTGTTGATCTGAATGCCTCCTATGTTCACTCCTTTGTCATTTCTGATGGATCTGAAGATAGATAATGTGTAAAGATTGAAAAGGCACGGTGAAAGCACACATCCCTGGCAGACTCCTCTTTTGATTTCTGTCTTGTCAGACATGCTTTGTTCAAGTTGAAATGTTGCTCTCTGCATCCAGTAGAGGTTCACTATAAGCCTGAGGTCTTTATCATCCACTCCAATGTCTTCCAAGCATTTAATCATTATTTCATGTTTTACTCTGTCAAATTCTTTGTCATAATCGATGAAGCATGCATACACATTCTTATCCATTTCAATATATCTCTCATAAATCATGTGCATGTTGAAAATACCTTCTTGAGTTTTCTTTCCAGCCATGAAACCACTTTGCATCTCACTAATTTCCTCCTCAATTTTCTTCCTGTTTCTCATGAGTATTACCCTCAAGATCATTTTCAGTAGATGGCTCATCAGACTCAGAGTCCTATATTCACTGCACATTGTTACCTTTGGTTTCTTGGGAAGTCTTATAAATATTGACTCATTCATGTCAGCTGGTATGAACCCTGTCTTGTAGCTCTTATTCACTAGACTGCAGACAATCTTTACTCCATTTTCATATAATGCTTTTAACATCTCAGTAGTCAGTTGGTCATTACCTGGTACTTTTCCAATCTTCAGAAATTTGATGGCTTTCTTTACCTCAGACAGCAGAATATCCTCACCTTCATCTCCTTATATTGTTGGTCAATTTCCCCTATTACCATCATACAGTTCCTTCACATATTGCTCCTATCTGGCTTTGATTTCATCCACATCAAACAGCATTTGACAGTCCTTATATTTAATGCAGTTGGTTCCTTTTTGCTTTCTCTTCATGCCAGTTGTTTCCTTTGCCTTCTTCTTGAGTTCTCTAGATTGGTGAGTTGCATCAAGGAATTCAATTATACTGCATTCTTGACTCCACCATTCATATTTAGCTTTGTTGCAGGCCTTATCAACTTACTTTTTCAGCAGAAGATATATTACAGGATCTGTTATCTTTGCTCTTTTCTGTTCTTCCATCATTTGAAGAATCTCATCTGTCATCCAGATTTGTTTCCTGTTATGCTTCATCTTAGGTAGTATTTCTTTTGCTGATGTTACCATGCTTTCTTTCAGATCATGCCATTGCTTCTCTATGATCACCTCTTCAGCTCTTCACTAAAGGTTCAAGTACTGTTAAAGCTCCCAGACTTGACCCATGTTCTCTCTGTCTTCATAGACTCAGGGGCAGAGGGCAACTTCATCAACCTCAAGGTCATCCAGAGATACAACCTGCCCATGGAGGAGCTCCAGTGACCTGTAAACCTCAAAGCCATTTACGGCAGTCCCACTAGTGAAGGGCTCATCAGTACCTGCACCTTACCTCTCAAAATCCAGGTTGGAGCCCTTCATGTAGAATGCATCACCTTGTTTGTCACTCACATGTCACAGCATGCCATAGTTTTGGGTTTCCCTTGGCTTCAGCTCTACAATCCCCTAATCTCCTGGTAACACAGGGAAATCTTACAATGGTCACCCTCATGCTTTCAGAACTATTTACAATTCCCACAAATCACCTTGTCTTCCACATCTGTAGACAGTCCCTTGCCCAGAGGCTTTGAACATATTCCCACTTATCACGAACTTAAAGAAATATTCAGTTAAGGAAAGACCAGTGGCCTGCCCCTCATCAAAGTTATGATTGTGCTACCAATCTCCCAGGCACAACATCTCCCCACAATCATATATATCCACTGTCCATCGCCAAACAAGCTGCCATGGAGGAATATGTGCAAGAAGTGCTACAACAGGGGTACATCTGACCATCTACATCCCCAGCCTCAGCTTGTTTTTTGGTGGAAAAGAAAGGGGGTGGGGGGGCTTCACCCATGCATCTATTACAGAGGTTCCAACCAGATCACAGTAAAGTATCCTTATCTGCTTCCCCTGGTACCTCCAGCACTAGAACAGTTGAGGTCAGCTCGAGTTTTCACCAAACTAGACCTTAGAAGTGTATATAATTTGGTAATTTGTGAGGGAGATGAGTGGAAGACTGCTTTTAGTATGACATCTGGGCACTTTGAATACTGTGTAACACCATATGGACTTTCTTGCACACCCAGTGTGTTCCAATGTCTCATAACCAATGTCATCAGAGACATGCTGGGATGGTATGTGATAGAGTACATTGATGATATACTGATTTACTCTGCAGATGAAAACACTGACCACGAACATGTCAGATCAGTGCTCACTCAGCTCTAAGAGAACCATCTATAACTATATCTATCTATATATAACTATCTATAAGAGAACTATCAAAGCAAATAAATGTGAATTTCACATCATCCAGATTTTGTTCCTTGGTTACATCATCAGCATAGAGAGTGTAAGCATAGACACCAGTAAAGTCTCTATGGTCACCTCCTGGCCCATACCCACTACAGTGAAAAAACTGCAATGCTTCCTCGAGTTCACCAACTTCTATCATTGCTGCATCAGAGGATTCAGTATGATCACTTCACCTCTCATAGCCCTGCTTAAAAAGGGTCCAAAACATCTTCAATGGAACCTAGCTGCTGAAGAAGCCTTTAAGTAGTTTAAGGCAACCTTCACATCAGCCCCCATTCTCAGGCACCCAGATCTGACCAAACTTCACAGTGGAAGTTGACAGTTCAGAAACAGGAGTGGGAGGGGTATTATCTCAGCACTTTGGGGAGAAACCCAGCTTACACCCCATAGCCTTTTTCTCAAAGAAACTCACCCCAGCCAAGCAAAACTATGTGTGGCAGCGGGAGCATGGCCAAGCATCGGCCTGCAGCAGGAGGGAGGAGTCAGGGAAGGTAAGTGGCAGATTCATGTCACCTGTTGTCAATTAATGTGTGTTTTGTGTGTCTTCCCAGTGACCACGCCCTATATAAGGAGGGAGAGCAACAGCAGAGGGAGCTCACTCTCCAAACGAGACACTGACGGTGCGAATGTGTGTCGTAGCGGTTGTGTGTTTAGTACGCTTCGAATTAGTCAGCTGAAAAGTGACTATAAATAAATAAAATAAATGTTCTTACCCTCAATTCTGCCTGCCATCCTTCTGTGCTCCACTTCTACCCATACGAACTGTCACAGTGGTGCTGAAACCCAGGAATCGAGCACAGAAGAAAACAGCCCCATGGAGTCCTCCCCATTCGCCGAGTTAGTCCACACCCTCGCCACAGCCCAGCAGAACCAGCACCAGGCGCTCATCACCCTCCAAAAGGACCAGGAGCAGCGATTTGAGGCCCTGGTGTTGGCCCAGCAAGAAGACTGTCAGGCGTTCCGGCATCTCCTCATGTCGGCAGGGTCCACCATCTCCACCGGTGCGGGCCCTTCCTCCTTCACCCTGGTGAAGATGGGCCCGCAGGATGACCCAGAGGCCTTCCTCACGTTGTTTGAACAGACAGCCAAGGCCTCAGGATGGCCGGTGGAACAATGCACGGTGTGCCTCCTCCCACTGCGGATGGATGAGGCATAGCTAGCCGCGCTCCAGCTCCATGCCGACCGATGCCTGGTCTATGCGGACCTTTGCCGAGCCATTCTCCAGTAGGTGGGATGCACCCCGGAACAGCAGAGAGAGCGTTTTCGTGCTCTACGACTGGAGGAAGTTGGCCGGCCATTCACGTTTGGCTAACAGCTCCAGGACTCCTGCTGGCGGTGGTTGAGGGCCGACAACCGCAACGTCGAGGGGATCATCGACCAGGTGGTACTGGAACAGTTCATCGCACTTCTGCCAGTGGGACTCGCAGAGTGGGTCCAGTGCCACTGCCCGGCATCACTGGATCAAGCCATTGAACTAGCGGAGGACCATATGGTGGCTGTTCCGATGGCAGGACCTCACCCAAGCACTTCCTCTCTCTCTTCTCTCTCTCTCTCTTTTTCTCCCCCCTCCTCCTGTGTCTCACCCTTGCCCTATTCCCCCACCCTGGAGGCGGGGGTCAGCACAACCCCAACTGACTCCCCATACCTGAGGTGCCCTCCCATCTCTACCTTCGGTGTCTGTCTCTTCCCAACCTCAGGCGACTGAGTCCCGGAGCACCGGTGCAGAGGGGAAGCCCGGGCCGGTTTGTTGGTGCTGCGGGGAGCCGGGCCATCTACAACAACAATGTGCAACAATGGAAGTGAGCACAGTGGTTTGGATCCCCGATGCGCCAAGAGCCGCCCCCGATCGAGCCAGAGCGTATCGCATACCGGTGAGTGTCCAAGGGGATACATATCAGGCGTTGGTGGACTCAGGCTGTAATCAGACCTCAGTCCACCAAAGCCTGATG
>JAPEIY010000010.1:1345968-1356522 GCA_026122135.1 Cathorops aguadulce | reverse complement strand
TCCCTGAATTCTCTTGGGTGATTATAGCACACCAGAGGGACCCAAACCCTCATCTGGTGGCAGGTACACATACACACTTATGGGCAATTTAGAGTAGCCAGTCGACCTAATCCATATGTCTTTGGACTGTGGGAGGAAACCAGAGCACCAGGAGAAAACCCATGCAGACATGGGGAGAACATGCAAACTCCACACCGAAAGGCTCCCATCAGCCACTGGTTTCTAGACTGTAGTGCATACTGGATTAGTTATTGTATTTGATTCTACTGCTTGTTGGGTACTGGATTGGACTCCATCTTGTACTTGTTTTAAAAGTCCAGAGTGCTCATAATTAAATATTATTGATTATTTTCTTTTCTTTTTTTTAATATACATCTTAGATATTAGACTAAATTGGACTGGGTGCTTGGTACTGCAATAGACTGGACTTGACCAGGTGTTGGATACTAGACTGCATTGGACTTGGTGTTTCATACAGGACAGGACTCGATATTTTGAACCTGTCTGAGTGTTGGGTATGGGATTGGGTAGCAAACTTACTATCAGAACAATCTGGACTGGATGTTGGGTACTGGACTGGGCATTTTGCACTGGAGTGGATGCTAGACAGGACAGGACAGGACTGGGTGTTAGTTACTGGACAGAATTTTGTATTGGGTACTGGACCAGAATTGGTGTTAAATACTGGACAGCTCTAGGTGTTGGGTACTGGACTGGATAGTGAACATGTTATTAGATTACACAAGGTCTGGTACTAGCCTTGTATTGGGCAAGTATTGTACCAGGCCTGTGCTTTGGGCTTGGTTGACTACATTGTGACCAAGTTGACTGCAAACCTTCAGATCGTAAACACATCACTGGGTTCCCTGGCAGACAGCTGATCCCAATCAACATCTTTCCATTTTCAAAATAAAAGAATATGTCAGGTCTCCACATGTCAGTTCTAGACAGCCGGTGTCACATCACTTGGTGTATCGGCATCACTGGTAGGAGCTAGGTGCTAATGAGTGTTGGGGCGCTGTCACTCCCAATCACTCTAATGGCCTTCAGCGGCATTTCCTCTTCCTGCTGCACTGTTCCAATGTCACTCTTTCACTCTTTGCCTGAAAGACTTGCAGTGTTGCCATTAGTTGTCTGGTGCTCAGTGTCATGAAAAAGGTTGGTTGTGAAAGCAAGACAAAAAACATTTATGGCTAAAACATGTGAATATTTCTGCAACTTGGACATTATATCTTATATTCTGTAATATAAGAAGTAATTGGTCGCAGCAAAAGGTTTCACTAACTGGGACATTTATTCAGAGAACAGTTCTGAAACAGAATCTTATTGCTCCCAATTTAGCTCCCAGTTTAGTTCCAAACAAACCCATAAGGAGAACATTTTGCACACATTTTTTTCCCTTTCAAGAGCTTTCAGTTTTGCATTCCTTTGTGTTTTGCATTTTTGCTCCAAGCATTATAGATTTTAAAATTCAGCATCACCTTGAATGAGACATGTCACTCAAATTATTGTGCATCCTTTAACAGGAGATATTAACCCAAAAATAAATGCAACACTTTTATCTTTGATTTGTAATAAGTTTGACTGTCAATTGCTGCATGAAATTGAAATTTTAACCTAATCTGAAGCATTCCTTTGGTGCTTTTCATTATCTCACATTCATTTGTCATTTATCTATTTTTTTTATTTTCTTCAATGTTGTTGTTCATATGCTCAGTATTTGTAGTGGAGGTCTGGTAAAATTGTAATGTATGGATATGAAGATACACACAAATACACACAGCCTTCACCAGAAATCTTAGCTGGGGAAAAAAAAAAACAAGCTTTGGTAAAACTAGATCTTAATAAGCAAATATCTCTTTTGCACCTCTGTGACTAGTATCCTAAATCAGAAGTAGGTTTTTATTTGTTGATGGTTTGGTATTTCACTCTATGCTCCAGTCTGATATGGTCAATTGTCATATGTCTGATCAAAGAAAGTGTAAAGTTTCAGCTGCTGCAAATGAGCTTCAATCCAGTTCGTCATGTAAACACCACTTCCCAGTGAGCAGATGTTAAATAAATAAAAAAATATGCATCACATTTTTCCATATGGTGCTGATCCAAGGACATGCAAAAACAGGAATAATTAGCGCTGGATTAGGTACATGGTTATTTTTGCAGAGTCCAGATCACGCAATTTGGCTAGCATTCTTGTCCAAAAATGGTCATGGCCTCAAAACTAATCATTATAGCTTGTACCAAGCTCAACAGGTCTTTTATTTTCATGCATATTTCAAAGGCATGTGGGTTTGCAAGTCCTAACAAACACAGAACAATGTTGAAGATTAATAAGCAGACACAAAAGTATTGCCTGAATAACATGAAAGGTTCAGTTGTAGGGTGTTTGCATAATCTGCTAAATGTAAACGCCCAGTGAGGACAATGGAAGGTGAAGGTTAGCATTAGTAACTCAAAATTGCTAGCGAGCCACTATTCAGTCTTTAAAATAGAGCCAAAACTCTCATCTGCTTGGGTTTCCTTTTGAAACCTCCATTCCTGTGCATAAAGATCTGAACCAAAGCTGCAAAATATAAAAATTATTAAAAGGTGTTTCATAGCTTTGGCACCTGCCCCTTAGTACTATGAACCTCAGTACCATACCATATCTTGATAAAATATCATTTAATAATATAATTTAGCAATTTAATTTACACCTCAGACATAGCCTCGAATACCCTTTGGTGATGACCTTTTTTTGTATTTCAAAAAAAAAAGCAAAAATTATGCCATTTCTATCTATTTGGCCACTTGAATTGGTACTCCCATTGTCAAAAATAGAGCTAAATCAGTATGCTAATTAAGCTGGATTTATTTGCCTTTAAGTTAATTTAGCTTAAAAAATGTGATTTAAATTAGCAAAAGAAGTGTTGCATTGCTTTTAAGTCCAATTAGCCAGGCACTCTAGACAAATCCTTCTTAGATTTTATGCTAAAGTTTTTCAAATTGAATGTTTTACAACTAACAACTAACTTTTGAGTAACTGAACCTCATTATGATCCCCCCCCCATCTTACAGTTTTTGCATGACAATAAAAATGCTAAAATGGGTTTCTATAAATATTTTGACAGCATGAGAGGAAGCAGCCCGCAAATGTAGCTGAAGTCAAAAGAGTGTGAGAGGCTGAAATGTGTGGTCCAGATGTGTGCAGATAACGCGTCAAAAATCTGGATTGGGCTTGTGTCCAAATTAAAGACACAAGGAGAAAAGAAGTTTAGTCGGTTTTAAATTCATTAAAAGTAAAGTGCAATGCAAAAATAAACTATTTGTATGTTTATTCATGAGAATCAAAACTTATTATGCATTTGATTTTAAGGAAAACATCATTGTAGTGTAAACAAGTTCCACTGGAATGGTTTCAACTCTGAAAACAATAATCAAGCAAAGTTTTATTGGAAATAAACATGAGCAATAAGGTACAGCAAGGTGTATTTATATGGCTAGATGCCACTTCCTGAAATGATTATGGTGACCCCTCGGGAATATTTAGAATATTTAGCTCAAACTTCATTTTCTCTAAAGAGTAATCACAAGTCAATTCTACATACAAAATCAAGTTCATAAATCTATAGCTTCTAAAGAATGTTTAGAAAACTTGTAATTCAAACATTTGGAAATTGTTTGTTTGAGCACTACCCCCTCAGCTATCTTGTATTCATCTGCATAGCTCCAATCCCATGAACTGTTAGAATGAAACCAGGCAAAATTCTGAATTACATTTTATAAAATTACAATCTTGTACATTTGCATTATTGTACAAAACAGATATAAAAATAAATTCTATCAACAAATTTATTTTACAGATTGTACACTTGTGACCTTTGACCCTTGCATGCTAATATTTATTTTATACTGACCCTCATAAACCCTTTGATTTGGCCATTCCAAGACATTTAAATGTTTTCCTTTAAACCACTCCAGTGTAGCTTTCGCAGTATGTTTAGGGTTATTGTTCTGCTGGAATGTGAATTTTTGTCCCAGTCTTAAACCTCTGGCTGACTCAAACAGGTTTTCCTCCAGAATTGCCCTGTACTTAGCGCCATCCATCTTTCCTTCAGTCCTGACCAGCTTTCTTGTCCCTGCAGATGATGGTGCTGCCGCCACCATGTTTTATTGTAGGAATGGTGTTCTCATGGGTTTATGCCACACATAGCATTTCTCATGACGGCCAAAAAGATCAATTTTAGTCTCATTTGACCAGGCAATCTTCTTCCATGTGTTTGGGGAGTTTGCCACATGCTGTTGGGCAAACTCCAAATGTTCCTCAGGACAGATACTCCCATCTCCACTGTAGATCTTTGCAGCTCCTTCAGTGTTATCTTTGTTTTTTTTTGTTACATCTCTGATTAATGCCCTTCTTGCCTGGTCTGTGAGTTTTGGTGAGCGGCCTTCTCTTGTCAGGTTTGTAGTGGACATATTCTTTCCATTTTGCTATAATAGATTTAATGGTGTGCTGTGGGATATTTAAAGTTTGGGATATTTTTTATAACCCAACCCTGATCTATACTTCTCCACAACTTTGTCTCTGATCTGTTTGATGTGCTTCTTGGCTTTCATGTTGCTTGCTTAGTCGTGTTGCAGAGTCAGGGTCCTTACAAAACAGGTTGATTCATACAGATGTCATGTGACAGATCATGTGACACTTTGATTGCACACAGGTGGATCTTAATGAAATAATTGTGTGACCTATGAAGTGAATTGGTCAGACCAGCTCTTATTTAGGGGTATCATACGAAAGGGGATGAATACCTATGCACACTCCAGATGTCTTTTTTTTTTTCCATCCTAATTATTATTTGCGTCACATTAAAACAACAATTTGCCCCTTTAAAATGGTAGGCATGCTGTGTAAATCAAATGGTGGTAACCCCCTAAAAATCCATTTTAATTCCATCTTGTAATTTAATAAAACAGGACAAAAACCAAAAGAGATGAATACTTTTGCAAGACACTGTAAATAGTAAAAGCAGAGAAGCTGATAATTTTGCAGTGGTGTCTTTATTTTTTCCAGAGGTGTACATCCATAAAGACAGACAACCTATCAAAGACAAACAGATGCTGATTGATGTAATATAAATGAAAAGTTTCAGCATGTGGAGGTCCATGGTGATCTATGATACTGACATACTTAGTTTGTCCAAAATGTTGTTACCATGACGATAGTCTGTCTAGAAAAAGAATATTGATGTCTGGTGGTTATAATTTGAAATTTGATTGAAGAAACCACTTCAGAATGCGTCTGATTAGCGTAATGGAATTCCACAGTGGCTAGTCTTCAGCCTCTCTGAGCATGCTGTCATCTTTCTTATTAAATTCTTCATTAAGCACCACAACAGAGCGCAGAATAATTACATTCAGTAAACAATTAAGATGTGATTATGTAAGCAGTGCAATGTAATAAAGCTGTTTCTGAGATGAAATTGCTTGCTGTTACGTTGTTGAAACCTGCGGTATTGTTGCATATTTCCTCAGTCTTGACTCCTGCAATTGTAATTGGAGTCAATATTCTTACAGCCCTAGGAGGATGCAGAAATTCCAGGTGCATCAAATATCCCTAGCATAAACAGCACTTACTCAGTGCTTCTCTCAATACAGCCGTGTCCTGACTCATACAGCAGAGTAACTCACTGAGCTGACCATTACACTGCCTCAGCATGAGGAGCTAATTAGAGAGATGCTACTGTATGTAATGTGTTTCAGATAAAGTAGCAAACTGTTTACTATTTCATTACACACAGTAATTTTTGAACTGATGAACATCCACAATGTGTTACCAGAATCAGTAAAAAAACAAATAAAATAAAATCAAAACCAGCATAATGGCATGTTTTTTTAGATACTGCTTAAAAGTGTGGACATTTAGCATGCTATAAATTGTGTGCTTAGTGCACTTCATAGGGTGTACAAAGCACCTTTCATCCCTTATGTAAGGTAATTGTTCCAACTCTCTTAGAAATAAAAGCTCCATCTACCACCACAGATTCTAAGTAAAAATCATTTAGAAAACTAGAACCATTACCCATTCAAAGAACCCTTGAAAAAGTGAGTAGAGCCTGGAGCTGAATCTCAAATGGCCCAATTCAGGTGAACCAATCCATGACCACCCACCTGAAACCCCCACACTAAACCCATCCATAAGCACCTGGAATCCATTTACCAACCCCACCCTAATCCATCCAAATCCACCCACTGAACCCATGCCCATCAATTCTCAAAATCCAGCCAATATACCCATACTCGCACCCATCTGTAATCCACGTCCACCTGAAAAGCAAGGACATCCATGGCAAACACACTATATGGTAAAACGTTTGTGGACACCTGACCATCACAGCCATATGGAGGACTTCCCTGAGCTGATGCCACAAAGTTGGAAGCATACAATTGTATAGAATGTCTTTGCATGCTGTAGCATTACACATTTCCTTAGCTGGAACTAAAAGGCCCAAACCTGTTCCAGCATATTAGTGAAGACATGGTTTGCCAAGGTTGGAGTGAAAGAACTCCAGAGGCCTGCATGGAGCCCTGAACTCAATCCCACTGAAGAACTTTGGGATGAACTAGAACTCTGACTGCACCCCAGATCTTCTCACCCAACATCAGTGCCTGATCTCATTAATTGTCTTTTGGCTGAATGGAAAAAAAATCCCAAAATCACACTCCAAAATCTAGTAAGATAAGAAGACCTTTATTATCCCACAATGGGGAAATAGTGGAAAGCCTTCTCAGAAGAATGGAGGTTATTATAACAGTAAAAGAGGGACTAAATCTGGAATGAGATGTTCAAAAACACTTCTGGATGAGGTGTCCACAAACTTTTATCTATATAGTGTACAACCACTGAATCTGTGCTCGCCTGAAAGCCACCAGTCACAATCTGAGATGCACCCGACAGCAACCTAAAATTCACCCAATGAACCCATGTCCACATACTAAACCTATCCACAAGTTGAGATCCACCTACTGAACTTTGCTCAGCTGATACTTACCCACTGAACCCATGACCACTTAAAAACCCACCAACTAGGCCCAGGCCCATCTCATGAAGCATTTCCACCAAAAACCCACCACCTAAATCCACCTATGCCCATTGCTAGTTAAAAGCATGCCTGCTGAACTTACATATTTCCACCCAAACCCATCCGCTGAATGTTCTCATGGCAACCTGGAGATTTGAATAAACTAGAGGGAAAAAAGGTATGAAGAGTTGAATTATTGATAAATAACTGCAGGGTTTGATGCACCATGAAATACAGATTTTTAAATATTGTAGGTTTTGTTAACAGAACACAGAATCCTATGAAATGACCAAGTGAACCAGCAGACAAAAGAACATGGGTCTATAACAAAAAAAGAAGAAAGGACCAGGCTGAAAATGGAACATGACAAAGCCTGTGTAAAAAAAAGTTGAAAACAGAATAAATAATTCCACAGTTCTCAGCCTTTCTCTCTTTTGTGTGATGATTCCAGGAGCATGGAGAAGTAAACTTCCACCACTGTGGCCTAGATAGAACTGACAGCAAGCTGCATGGTCCAAAAACATCACAGATCTACAGTACAGCTCCACTCTAACACATCTATTCCACTAGCAGCAGAGAACAAGCTACAAATTCACCTCCTTTAGTGGATGTCACACATTGATGCGAGCTTACACTGGGTTTTGGGCCAGAGGTGTTCAGATCAGATCAGGAAGTGCTTGAGACAGAGGCATGACTGTACTATGGTATGTTCAAGAGGCACTGGGAGACACAGCGTTGGGAGACACTTTCCTCTAAATAATGCAGGTATCATCAATATTTCTGCAACACTGAGCATGTGAGTGTGACACAGTAGATTCAGAATTAATCTTATTGGACTTTTCCCCCCTCAATTTTCTGTTTTGCTCCTCATTTCTTCCTTTATATGTCATTTGTTCTTTCCCCCCCTCATTAGTTAGTTAGTTAGTTAGTTAGTTAGTTAATTGTTGCTGCACCTCAATCTTCTTTCTTTCTTTCTCCTTGTTTCTTACTTTATCTGTGTGGCAGCTGTCAGTAAAAGCACTGAAAACCGGAGTTCGGAACAGCCTCCAAACATGGCTACTCCAGACTACACTTCCCACGATTCACAGCACACACACACATCACCAGAGTATTAACTACATCACCTGTCACCAATCATCCTGCAATCACCTTCCCTATATAAGCTCAGCAGTCACAAACGTACCTTGCAAAGTATTGTTCTGTACCTGAATATACTGAGCTGTTTGGTTTCCTGACTGGCGGCCTGATAAAGACCACGGTTCTCATTACTTTTCGACCTTATTTCCTCATCTCTCCTGCATTACCCTGTTTACTGATTGATTGACCACAGCCCATTTCCTGACTACGATTTATGCCTCATGATTTGGCTTCAGCTGTAGTTTGCGCCAAACCCACTCTCCCCTGTACCTGCATCCATAAGTGCCTGCTCTCTGACAGCAGCGGGGGCATGGCAAAGCATCAGTTTGTGAATGGAGGGTAGGTCCAGGGAGGGTGAGTGGCAAAGTGAGTACATCTGTTGTCAATTAATGTTGTCTGTGTGCTTTGCAGTGAGCATGGAAGGTAGAAAAGGAGGGAGAGAGTGATGAGAGAGGATCTCTCCTGACCAGAGCACATCTGTGTGCATGTGTGTGTGAATGAGCAAAGTAGAGCTGAAAAGCTACAAAGAAAGTGAAAATAAAGTTGTGTTAACATCATCTGCTGCCTGCCACACTTCAGTATTCCTCCCACATCAGGGACCTACTACAGTGGTGCCAAAACCCAGGATACTGAAGGGAACCACACATTGAGTCCTGCCCATTTAAAGACCTTATCCATGCCCTTGTGGCAACCCAACAGAGCCAGCACCAAGTGCTGATCGCCCTCCAAAAGGAGCAGGAACAATGCTTTGAAGCCTTGCTGCTGGCCTAACAGGAAAATTGTCAGGTGTTCTTGCACCTGCTAGCATCAGTAGGGGCCTTGGCCGCCACTGCAGCAGACCCTCCCCATGTCACGGTCACCAAGATGGGGCTGAACAATGATCAGGAAGCCTTCATAGAGCTCTTTGAGCAAGCGGCCGAAGCATGGGGGTGGCCAGTTGAGCAACGCGCAGCACACTTATTAATGCTACTGTCTGGGGAGGCACAGCTCACTGCACAACAGATCCCCACCAACAGTTTGCTCATCTACGCTGACCTGAAGCGAGCCATCCTTCAGTGTGTCGGCCATTCCCCAGAACAACATTGCCAGTCCTTCTGGACATTGACATTGGAGGAGGTCGGCCTGCTGTTTGCATTTGGCCAACAGCTCCAGGATGCTTGTGTATCCCCCCACCAGGTGAGTGACTCCCATATCACCAGTGCAGAGGTGAAGCTTGGGCTGGTATGCTGGCACTGCAGGGAGCCCAAACATTTCCTGGGCCAGTGCTCCGCGATGGAGGTGGGAGCTGTGGTCTGGATCGCTGATGCACCAGAGACTGCCCTTGATCAGGCCAGAGCGTATCGTATACTGGTGAGTGTTCAAGGGGATATGTATCATGCATTGATGGATTCTGGCTATAATCAGACCTCAATCCACCAAAGCCTGGTGCAAGGTAAGGCATTGTGGAACACACAAGTGGTTAAGATTTTGTGTATGCATGAGGATGTTCACAAATATCCAAGAATGTCCATCTACATTCTATTTCGGGGGGCATAGTGTAAAGGCAGTGGTTAACCCATGTAGAGGAAAACCTAATTTTTTTTTTTAATTTAGTCTTATGCTTTTAGTGAGCTTTAGAAAGGAAAGCTTTGAAAGACACTGTGTAGGGGAAGAATATAACTTTTAGATAACTTGTCTCTTGGCTATGTAGAAGGTCAGACACTGTGTCATGTTTGTTAGATGAAGAATGCTGTTTATGTTCTATTTTCTAGGTTAGTAAAGCATGCATACATGCAGAGACGGTGATTTGTGATAGAGAGGGTGCTGAGGCTGTACACCCTGACACTAAGAAGATATCTGTTATGTTATTGTTATTTTGACAAGCACACACTACCCGGATGCTGAGAGGACGCTGGCGTGTATGTCGCCGCTTCTTGGATCCGAAACATTAATTTACTCTGAGTTTCGAACCGTTTGGTCTGCGATTATTTGGCATCTCTAATCAAGTGGATGTTTACAAACTGACTTTACAAACTGACTTGTGGATTACCTACCTACCGTGTTGTCGGTGCATAGGATATACTTCAATCTGCCCCGCCTGGTTTGCTATCATCACTGGAACTGCTCTCTCAAGCTTTGCTGTCCTCTGGCCCTGCAGGTGGATCATCCAGTGAGTAGCTAGCATGAGTAGCTAGCCAAGCTAGCAGGCTACCTGGGGCGTCAGTGATAGCCGGGCGCTTGTTCTTCTGTTTACATTGTTGCTCATCGTAGCTAGCGGGCAAGCTGGGCGCTTGTTTTGTTACGATGCCACTCATAAAATATTCTGTTGATGAACTCTTGAAACTAAACACCTTTACCTCCCCAAGTTGCTTGGAGGTCT
>JAPEIY010000010.1:1334848-1345868 GCA_026122135.1 Cathorops aguadulce | reverse complement strand
TAAAGTAACGCATAGTATTTTATTGTAAGTAACGGGAACGGCGTTATAACGATGTAAAAGTAATTAGTTAGATTACTCATTACTAAAAAAAGTAACGCCGTTATTCCCATCACTGATCAGGACCCAGGCCCCGCCCCGGTGACCACACCCAGCCTCACTGACACGCACTTCACTCCACTGAGTCAGGAATGAAGGCGCGCTCTGCTGGCTCACATGGCAACGCCACACTGCCTGTCACCCACACTGCGCATGCGCACGAGAGCCAGTTTACAGACGTCCCGAACTTACTGTCGCTGTAACTGCGAGTCACGCGCGCGCACACTGTAAGAGCGCCGCGCGGTCCCCGCGCTCATCACCCCGAGACTGAACCCCCTGAGCTGAATGAGCGGCGGATGGAAGCCCTCACCTCCCGCCGCTGCCCGCAGCGCACCGCCCAGCCGCGCCGCCGCCGCCATGTTGAAAGTGTGAAAGGCCCCAGAGAGCCCAGCGAGGAGGCGGAGACTGTGCCTGTCTAAAATAAAACTATACACCTTAAAATTACACCGACTTAACTAAAAACAACCTCAAAAAAAATCACAAGGACCCGCAGTGTCATAAAGAGACCGCGCCGCTTCTAACCGCAGGACCCAATGAGAATGAGAGGAAGATCCAGCTGTGCATTCTGCACCAGGAGCGGAGAGATCCAGCTGTGCGTTCTGGAGTGAAGAGTGAGGAGAGAAATGAAATGGAAATAAAAATAAAATAGAAAACAAGAGAAAATTTAATACAGTGTAATAAATGTGAATAATATTGCCAATATGATTATATTCATACACACACACACACACACACACACACACTTGCCTACATATAATGTAAAGCGACCTTGGGTATTTTGAAAGGCGCTATATAAAACTAAGTTGTTTATTATTATTATTATTATTATTATTATTATTATTATTATATAATGATGGGGTGGGAAAGCAAAGGTGCTCTTTCTGGGTGAAATTATTTCATTCAAGAAAGCCCCCTTGCAAGGTGTATACTTTTAATTTATCTTTTCAAAAAATTAATTTCTGTTTGTTCCTTCCTAACAGCCTGAAGTTTTTATTACACTTTTCCACCACACCCGTGTCTCACAAACCCACTAATTCTGGGAACCAATTGGCCTGGGTTTAGAGGCTTAACCCTCTGGGGTCAAGAGCTTTTCTGGTTAAGCTCGACAGGTTTGGAATGAGTAGGTCATGTATTAGGATAAATATCTTTGAGATTTTCATCATACAGGCATGATATTGACAGAAACTTTATACTTTCCTATGTGCCCTCTGCCAAATATTTTTTTAAATTACCTAAATTAGATTAAACATAACACTTGTCACATTACTCAGTCACACCAGAGTCGGAGTGCTGAGAGCCCACTTACCCATTCATAAAAGACTATTCACATGGTAATAGCATGATAATCACTTTCACCCTTTCAGTTTTGATTTGGCTTCTCTCTTATGGTGGGAACGTCAACCATAAACAGGATAAAATCTGTCCAACATAGTTTAGGCTATTTGGAGGTAAAACTTATTGTGAGATGGCATATGGATTTTATGCACTTTGGATGATTCAGGACAGTGATTCAATTCAATCTTGAGAACTGCGACACTGATAATGAGTGGTGCCCTTTTTTCTTTCTTTTTTTTTTTAAACTTTGACTCAATCCAGCCAAAGATCAACTCGAGTAAGTGCAAATATTTCATCTATTTATTATGCGTGTCAAATGCATGAAAGAGGCTGATGTATGTGCAGAAGTGTTTATTTGAATAAAGTGTGATCGATACATAAAGTGCATGAAACACACACAAAAGCAAACAGTCCAATTCGGCAGGCAAGGTCATAAACAAGAAAACAGACAAAGGGCCTAGGTGCAAACAGTGTATCAGGGGCAAAATGAAAATGAGAACTAGAAACAGGAGCAGGAGTCAAAAAAACAGGAAAACCACAAACACAGGAAACAAGGCCTGGTAATGCACACTGAACATGGCATAATACTTCACAATGCCTTAGCATCAGTGCCATCCTTAAACCCTTAGTTCTCAAATAGGTGCGCCTTGTTCATGGTGTGCATACTGGAGCTTACTCGGCATGCATGCTGGAGTTAACTCGGTGCACACAGCATGAGGTGCACCTTTTGGTGCACATGCCACAGTGTGCAGGACTGACAGAATCCCCTCCCAAAGAGCTCCATCCAGGAGCCAAAATCCATCCTACTTGGCCCTGGCAGGGGTTCGGGCTCAGGCTCTAGACATGACTTGGGTTCTTGGCTAGGAGTAGGCCTGATCTTGGGACTAGATGTGGACTTTGGACTGGGCTCATGCTTGGGACTAGACATGGACTCTGGACTGGGTTTGTGCTCTGACCATGATGTGGACTCTGGACTGGGCTCAAGCTCTGCAGACGACTCAGGCTCTGGACTGGACTCGGGTGCAGACTCGAGCTCTGTAGAGGGCTCTGGATTGGGCTTGAGCTCTATAGAAGGCTCGGTCTCTGGACTGGACTCAGGCTCAAGCTCTGTAGATGACTCGGTCTCTGGACTGGACTCAGGACTGGGCTCTGGAGATGGCTCGGGACTGGGCTTGGGCTCCGGC
Source organism: Cathorops aguadulce (assembly GCA_026122135.1). Taxonomy (NCBI): domain Eukaryota; kingdom Metazoa; phylum Chordata; class Actinopteri; order Siluriformes; family Ariidae; genus Cathorops; species Cathorops aguadulce. Next base: position 1,343,253 of record JAPEIY010000010.1, on the reverse strand, counting down.
TCCAGCACTGGCTCTGGAGTAGACTCTGATGTGGGCTCCTACAATGGAGCGGGCCCTGATGCAGGCCCTGGCTCCACCTCTGGCTCAGGAGCAGACACTGATACTGACTCTGGCTCTGACTCTGGCTCAGGAGCAGACACTGGTGCTGACTCTGTTTCCACCTCTGGCTTGGGAGCAGACACTGGTGCAGGGTCCGCCTCTGGCACAGAAACAGGAATGGATTCAGGTGCTGGTTCTGGCTGAGAAACCAGCTCAAAAGAGGCAGCCTCCTCTGCTGTCTCTATATCAGCCACTGGGGTGAGCTCTGGGGCGATGGTCTCCTCAGCTGAGTTGGCCACTGGAGGGAGCTTGGGAGCAATGACCTCCTCAGCTGAGTCGGCCACTGGAATGGTTGCCCTTTCCCAAATATTTTCAAGGGGTTCCTTCTTTACTAAGGATTCATATATAAACCTGAGCTTGGCAAAGAAAGTCTGAGAGTTATGAAGGCACGAGTGTTCCACCCGAACCAGATAGTCCACCCATCTGCATGCTCGTCCAGCATCTGCATGCTCGTCCAGCAATGAATGTCAGGATAAGACTTACCCAGATGGGTTCAGGTGGCTTGGGCTCTTGGAAGTCATCATAGAGGACCCCACACTGGATGCGGAATTCACATGGGTTATATTCTCCATCGTAGGGCGTAGGAGGGTGAGCATCGGTATGTCGGCAGAAATATGAGGTTAGCGACAGGGAAACCTGGAAGTGGTGTGGAATTGCATAGTGAAACAAATCTGCTATATCCATAGTATGGTGAAGTATTCTGTCAAATGCGCGAGAGAGGCGGATGTATGTACAGAAGGGTTTATTTGAATAAAGTGCGATCTATACATAAAGTGCATGAAACGCATACAGAAGCAAACAGTCCAATTCGGCAGGCAAGGTCATAAACAAGAAAATAGGCAAAGGGTCAGTCGAGGTGCAAAGAGTGTATTGGAGGCAAAATGAGAATGAGAACTAGGAACAGGAGTCGAAAAAACAGGAAAATCACAAACACAGGAAACAAAGCTCGGTAATGGGCACTGAACGTGGCATAATACTTCGCAATGCCTTAGCATCAGTGCAGTCCTTAAATAGCCCAACCCTTAATTCTCTAATAGAGTTCAGATGCACCTTGTTCACAGCACATGTGCTGGAGCTTACTTGGCGTGCACGCGGCCCGAGGTGCACCTTTTGGTGCATGCGCTACAGCGCACAGGACTGACAATGAGCAGATTAGTTGATATGCATGCACTGTAGTGCATACACAGAAAAAAAATGACTGAGCAATTTTTCCAAAGTTAAAAATGTCTTCCTCAAAAATAGTTAATTTTGCTCAATTTTGAGTTTAGAGAGTCAAAGTTGAAGTGGGAGCAAAATTACAGAGTTGGTTGTGGTTCTGAACTGAGTAAAGCAGTACAAGAGTTAATTTCAAGACACACTGAATAGAGTCAAATACCAAAAGTCAAATACCAGATAAATGAAGCTGTTGTTAAAAGCAGTTTTAAAATTGTTGGAATGTGTGAAAAAACATTACCTGACCTATTATGACTTGACCTGATTGGATTAAGAGTTAATCTGATGGGATTTAGAGATTGCAGTGGGAGGGGTTTTCACTCTTCTCACTGAATGGAATGGACATTTTTTACACTTCTCATTGAATACCCCTCCCACTGCCAACCATTTATCCCAAAACAATAGGACATAATTTGTTTGATGGCCAGTTAATTGTCCAAGTCAATGAAGCAGATTTAAGTTATTTTGCTTGATCCATTCCTATGACCAAATGGAATCACCTCAAGTGACCAAAATGTTTTGACACAATGGGTCAGGTCTTTTTTTCACACATTCCAACACAGTTCTAAAAGTGCTTTTTACAACATCTTTATTTTTTAAAAAGTACAATAATGACATACATAATACACAGGTATTATTGTAGCTGAACTTGTGCTGAATACAAAAGTTATATGACATTAAAAATACTGCTTCGATTTGTTGAAATTGACAACAAAATCAGAGCATGCCAAAATAATTAGAGTGCCAGAAAATACCCGCAGACCCCAGAAGGTTAATGGAGCATGTAGTAGTGGGTGGGTCTTGCAGTAATACATCATGGGGGGGGGGGGATCCTGGTGTGGCATTGATTGAGGAAACTGTCTCAGAGCCATCTATGTCAGCATCATGTCAGGGTGATAAAAGGAGTCCCTTGAGGATTACTCATTAGAACAGACAAGAGATGAGAATCTCCATCATGCATTTGACCAAGTGAGAGTAATCGATGGGCAACCCCTCCAGCCAAATGTGACACCCTCCTTCCCATATTTTGCTATTATTAAAGATAGGCTGTACCAAATGACACAGGACACTCAAACTGGTAAACAGATAACCCGGTTGTAAATCCCAAAGAACTGTAGGGAACTCATATTCTATGCAACTCACTTTAATCCGATGGCCGGATACTTGGGACAAGATAAAACACTAGCCCAAATAATGGCCTGGGTCTATTGACCAAGGATTTGTGGGGATGTCCGTCGGTGGTGTGCAGCATGCCATGAATGCCAATTAGTAAATCCAGCAGCCACCCCAAAAGTGCCTTTGCACCCTCTCCCTCTAATCAAGACCCCTTTCAAGAGAATTGGCATGGATCTTGTCAGGCCATTAGATCAGTCAGCATGGGGATATCACTTTGCGTAGTCCACCAGGACTAAAATAATGCGATATCTGGAAGAGGTGCCTTTCCACAATATTTCAGCACACAGTATTGTGGAGGCACTCTTCTTTATCTCCCAAGTCGGGATTCCCAAAGAAAGCCTGACTGACCAAGGCATGACGTTTTGTGTCATGCACACTTCACAAACTGTATGGGTTATTGGAAGTTAAATCTATTTGCACCAACATTTATCACCCACAAATGGATGGCTTGGTAGAATGGTTCAACCAGATACTTAAAAATTTAATTCAGAAGTTTGTCAGCGAAGATGCATGTAATTGGGATAAATGGCTCAAGCCCTTGTTATTTGCAGTATGAGAGGTCTCACAAGCCTCCTTGGGATTTTCCCCATTTGAACTGTCATATGGGCACAACCCTTGTGGCATTTTGGACGTTCTGCAGGAAAATTGGGAGGAGGGACCTTCAACTAGTAAAAACAAAATTCAGTACGTTCTCAACCTGTGTGCAAAGCTCTACACCCTCATGTACTTAACCCAGGAGAATTAACAGCAGGCACAAGAAGGTCAAGCCTGGCTGTACAACAGGGGCACACAACTTAGGGAGTTCATACCGAGAGATAAAGTACTCCTATTATTGCCCACTTCAAACTAAAACTTGATTGCCAAGTGGCAAGGGCCCTTTGAGGTCACATGGCAAATCAGGGATGCCAGCTATGAGGTGAGGCAAATGGATAGAGGCAGGGCACTACAAATATATCACCTCAATCTGTTAAAACATTGGAATGAGGGGGTCCCTGTGGCATTGGCATCAGTACTTCTGGAGAATGTAGAGCTGGGGCCAGAGGTAAAAACAAAAGTAACTGCTCCAGTCCCCTGTGGAGACCATCTCTCACCATCCCAACTTGCAGAGGTTGCCAGGTTGCAAAAGGAAATTTCCAACATGTTTTTGCTCCTTCCCAGCTGCACCAACCTCATAGAATATCACATTGAAATGCCCCCAGGATGGTGGTGTGTAGCTGCCCATACTGCTTACCCAAACACACAAAAAGATGGTTCAGGATGAATTCAAGGCCATGCTCAAAATGGGCATAATTGAGGAGTCCCACCTGGTGGTCCTGGTTTTTAAGACTGATGGGTCAGTCCAGTTCAATGTGGACTATAGAAAAGTCAACATGGTGTCTAAATTTGACACATACCCAATATCTCACATTGAAGAGTTGTTCAATCGATTAGGTGTTGCTCACTTTTATTGGACACTGGATTTGACAAAGGGATATTGGCAGATTCCCTTGACTCCTTTATCCTGAGAGAAAATGGCTTTTAATCACACCATTTGGATTTCACCAATTTGTCATGCTTCCTTTTGGATTATTTGGGGCTCCTGCTATGTTCCAGTGGCTCATGGACAAGATCTTCTGCCCCCATGCTGTCTATGCTGTGGCCTACCTCAATGACATTATTGTATAGAGCAATGATTGGTCACAGCACCTAGAAGATGTTAGGGCCATCCTGGAGTTGCTGAGGCATGCAGGTCTCACAGCTAACCCAAAAAAGTGTGAGATTGTGTGGGTGGAAGTACGGTATCTGGGTTCCACGTGGGTCATGGGCAGGTGTGTCCCCAAATTGAAAAGACTGCAGTGATTGCGGCCTGCCTGAGGCCCAAGACCAAAAAGGGGGTGAGACAGTTGCTGGGGCTGGCTGGTTACTGTCGCAGGTTCATACCTAATTATTACCAGCCCGCTGACTGATCTCACTAAAAAGGGAGCACCAGATCTGGTCCAGTGGCAACAGGCCTTCACCAAGATAAAAGCTGCACTGTGTAGGGGGTCACTTTTACACTCCTCTGACTTCTCTCTTCCTTTAATTTTACAGACAGACAGATCGCACAAAGGACTGGGGGCCGTTCTGTCCCAGTAGGCGGATGGCAAGGAATGACTAGTGCTGTACATCAGTCACAAACTTTCGATGCATGAAAATAAGTACAGCACCATTGAGAAGGAGTGCCTGGCCATCAAGTGGGCAGTTCTCACCCTCCAATACTACCTGCTGGGGCACCCTTTCACCCTCTGTTTGGACCATGTGCCCCTCCAGTGGCTCCAACCACATAAAGGATGCCAATGTGGGGATCACCTGTTGGTATCTCACTCTCCAGCCAATTAAATTCGAGGTGGTCCACAGGCCGGGGGCGCCGATGGTGGTGGCGGACTTCCTGTCCCATTGGGGGGGCAAGTCCACTGTAGGCTGGATGGCTCTCTGGACTGTGTCAGGCAGTGGGGGTATGTGGCAGCAGGGGTGTGGCCAAGTGTCAGTTTGTGAATGGAGTGCGGGCCAGGGAATGTGAGTGGCAAAGTCAGTACATCTGATGTCAATTAATTTTGTATCTGTGTGTGTTTTTGCAGTGAACAGGAAGGTAGAAAAAAGGAGGGAAAGAGCAACGAGAGAAGATCTCTCCTGACCAGAGCACATGTCTATGTGATGTGTATGAATGAGCAAAGTAGAGCTGAAAAGCTACAAAGAAAGTGAAAATAAAGTTAACATAATTTCCTGTCTGATATGCTTCAATATTCCTCCTACATCAGGGGCATACTACAAGCTGTCTTTATTTATTGTTCTTTTTTCTCCTCACTTTTTTCCTCTTCATTTCTTCCTGCATTTCATTTTACATTTCTCTCTCTCTCTCTCTCTCTCTCTCTCTCTCTCTCTCTCATTTCTTTCTTTCTCTCTCATTTCTTTATCTATCTATTGTTCTTTTTGCTTCTCAACTCTTCTTTCTTTTTTTGTTCCTCATTTCTTCCTTTGTGTATTTATTTAATTTATTTATCCTTTAGTGCTTCAACTTCTTTCTTTCTTCTCATTTCCTCCATTTACCTATATTTATTTATTACCCTTAAACACTTTCCTTTTTTCTATGATTTTTCCCTTGATTCAGACTGCATCAAGAATTTCCTTTATTTTGGACAAATTCTCCCATACTTTCAAACCTGTTTTCAAAGTCTATTCTAGAATTTAAAAAAAAGGCCAGGGTAAGAAAATTCTGCAGTTGAAAAGAGTCAGAAGAATGTCTACTCTTTCCAAAATCTTAACCTCTCTGCACAGTTTGAATCCTGCTGTGAACTCAGTGCTACATTTTAACTTCATAACCTCATTTTTATCAAACATATTGGACAATATGAAGACACCATTATTGTTTATGAAAAAAAGTCCACATTAAATGCACATAACCATTTCAGGATAAAAAAATAACCTAAGAAGTACTGTACGGGTTTTCCCTAAAAAAAAAAAAAAGAGCTGATAGGAAAAAATTCTACAAAGAGACCAAAAATAAGTTTCCATTCAGTCACAGGCCAAACTTTCACAAGTCCCAAAGGGGCTCTGTTGGTGATAGAAGGTTCTTTAAATCTGCTCTTTAAACAGAAAAGGCTTCTGAGCTGAGTTGACTGAGGCCAAGAGGCTGCTTCATCTCTGAAAACATAAACATCTGTCAGAAGAGTTTGGACAATGACTGAGCAATACAGCGATAAAGCAGAAAGACACTTTGCTCTGAAGACATGTTCCAAAACACCTCCATGACCAGTGGCACGAGCTTGTACAATTATTTTCAGACTTCAAGATCTTTTAAAGCCTAAAGCAAGATGCAGGAAGTGAGAGGACATCACAGCTCGCTGCTTTTCCCTCCATAAGTCCTTCCATGGATCACATCTGAAATTGCCAAGAAAAAAAGATTGTAAGCAATTCAAGGAGCTTTTGATGGGAGATTTTGGGACAATTAATTGTTATGGCATTATTCGTGTTTTCTGTCAAAGGTTCCACCAAGTTCCTGTTTTTGGAGAAAGGTGACTCTAAAGGCAATATGTCAAGCAAGAATTTTTAAACATCTTGGTTCCTCAAACTGCAAACAAAAAATATCATACCATACAGTCAATGATGAGGTAACTGTTTCTAAGTATCAAGGTTTCTCCATCAACCCTTTCTTTGAGTCTGTCCCTCATTTCAGAATGAAAATTCTGAAACTCTGTTCAGGCAGATTATCTCTGAACACTCACTGAAGAATCATCTTCTTTTGGGTGCTCCTGTTCAGGGTTGCCACAGCAGACCATTGACATATTTGATTTGGCATAGGCTTTGCCCTTCCCCAATCTATCCAGGCTTGGGACTGGTACTGAGTACACACTGGTTTATGCAACCCCAGCTGCTGGGTATTTCTACCTAATCTGCATGCTTTTGAACTATGGGGAAAAAAAATGGAAAGAACATGTAAAGTCCACACAGAAAGGCCCCCGTCGGCCATGAGGCTCAAATCTGGAACCTTCTTGCTGTGAGGCAACAATGCTAACCACTGCACCACCATGGCACACTCTGAAGAATAACTGTTCCGAATTTTGACAGAATAGTGACATAATGTCTAGAGACAGTGCATGAAGTCATCCTCCATCCAGGTCTATAATACATGGATCTGTGATCAGGACATGACTAAATATCTCATATGTTCTGCTTTAAAACTAACCTGCTAACCCAGGGAAAAGTGCATCACTATATTTAAGGCAACACTTGAGTGTGTAAATCCACTGAGTGCATTCCTGAGCACTGTCTGATTGCTGAGCACATCTTCCAGCAATAATAATTCTTGCTCTGTGAATGGTGAATAGGCTATCTGGGAACGAGACTGGCCTTCATTGAGTCTTTATGAAATGCCACTCAGTTGTTTCAGTCAATTCAAACTCCACCATCATCACCAATATGTGCACGTTACATCATTGAGAGACAGCAGCATTTAACGACAGTCACTTACATCATGTCACCTGCCCAATATCAGCGAGATAGCTGAGACAAGTTGAGTGAGAGAAACAGCATAGAAAATATTATGTTCCTGTATAAATCAGTGAGGAAAGAAGGAGAAAGACAGACAGGCAGAAAGAGATACAGAAAGGCAGAAATAGAGAGAGTGACAGAGACAGTGAGACAAGCAGTGAAAGGGAGACAGATATACAAAGTAAGATTGGGAACCTGTTCCTGACTAGACACATGTCCCAGAAAATGTCTCAGTGTTTTCAAAACCACCTGCAATACAAACAAACTCTTGTAAATGTGAAGAAAGCCTGAGCAGTGAAGAAAGCAGCAAAGGCTTCTGGTTGATGCATGTACCTGTCATTACTACTTTGGCCAACAGAGGGAGCTGCTCATTAAAGCAGCTTTATCATCATCTCATACCAATTTTTCTTGACTACTTTCTCAATTCTTTATAAAAAAAAAGAAATCAGCCAGACCACCTTGAAAGTATATAATGGCTTTATACTGTTAGAAGTGACTATATCTGTTGAATAAGATTATGAAATAGATGAAGTCAGGTAAGGTTGTTGTAGCTAGCTAAATATACATTGGCATTGCAATGAGCAATATTAACTATTATGACCTTGAAATGGTCAGATAATGATAACTGTTAGGATTCTAATAAGAAAGTGCCACAATTGTAGCATATTCAGGGTGTTTTTTAAAGGATATCAGCTTACCATGGACTATTCCTATTAATATTCCTCTCATTTATCTCATCCCATTCTTCTTTCTCTTCTCTATTACTTTTTTCAGTCACATTTTGTCCAAAGTGTCGTCTCGTAATTTTGAAAAGAAAGAAAGACAATTATAGTGATATATATATATATATATATATATATATAGGATTCTGTAAGTCGATTTACTCGTGGAACAGTGCTCAATACGTTGAA
>JAPEIY010000010.1:798591-812574 GCA_026122135.1 Cathorops aguadulce | reverse complement strand
CCTGCAGGACAAGTTTTACTCATGACATGTTAATTGAATTTAAGTTAGCTTAACCAAGCCAACTTTAGCATGAAGCTCGTGTTCCCATTCATTTTTGCTAGGTCACGGTGTTTTAGAAAACTTCATAGAAAATTAATCATTGCCTGATTATTGAGTGACATTAACCAAAGCTAGCAAACGTATACATGATTTGTTAATAGGACTTCTTATAACGTTAACTTACCATCACAGAAATAGCAGCATGGTGAGCCTTTAGATGCCTCTTGAGGTTGGTTGTATCATTGCCACGTAGTTTATAATCACAGCGTGTACCTCTGTCTCCCACTACAAGGCATTCCATTTTATTTTCTGCTGGATTTTGTGTAAAGTATGTCCATAAATCATCACATCTTTTCCGCCCACTAAGCTGGTGCTGGTGTTGCCAGCGCCATGGTCTATGAACTGTGTGTGGCTGCCCTGGTGTGCACTGTGCCCATACATGCCTGGTGGTGGGCGTGACCAAACAAGGACAGGATACAGGTGCATTGCTGATATTTTTAGCATTTGGCAGACAGATTGCACACACTGTTGGAGGAAATGCCATGCATTTTGATAGTCCTATAGCCAACCCACTAACATTTTCATCTTGTCTCATCAGTGAAAACAACAGATACGTCTCGTAATATTTTCATGATCAAAGAGTTATGTTTAGCTCATCACTGTCTTGTTTTAGTCATGAAAAAAGGTGCATTAACGAAATCATTTCATCATTGTCATTATTAATGAAAACAACACTGATATTCTCCCATCCAAATCTCCCACATCAGCTGGTTTCTTTTTTGTGGAGAAACGTGGGGGTGGGCTAAGACCTTGCAGAGATTACAGAGGTCTGAACCAGGTCACAGTCAAGTATCTGTATCCTCATCCCTTAGTTCCAGCAGCCCTAGAACAACTACGAACAGCCATGATTTTCACCAAACTCGACCTACGCAGTGCCTCCAACTTGATCCGGATCAAGAAGGTTGACGAATGGAAAACTGCATTTAGCACCACCGCTGGAAACTTTGAGTACTCAGTCATGCCTTATGGCCTTTATTTGGCTCCCAGCATGTTCCAGTGTTTCATTAATGATGTGTTCCGAGACATGCTGGGCAAATATGTCCTTGCATACATCAATGACATCCTCATCTACTCATCAGATTTCCTGCATCACCAGGAACACGTCAGAGCAGTTCTCAGACAATTTCTGGAGAACGACCTATATGTGATGGCTGGGAAGTGTGAGTTCCACCAAAGCAGGATCTCCTGCCATGGCTGTGTCATCAGCGTCAGCAGAGTCAGTATGGACTCATCCAAGGTCTCAGCTGTAACATCCTGGCCCACACCTCGCTCTATCAAAGACCTCTAATGCTTCCTAGGCTTTGCAAATTTTTATTTTTGCTTCATCTGAAACTTCAGCAATCTGGCAGGCCTACTAACCTTGCTAATAAAGAAAGGTACCAGGAGCCTTCATTGGAATCCAGTAACTGATGAGGCCTTCAACCAGGTCAAGCAAGCTTTTACAACAGCCCCTATACTCCAGCATCCGGATCCTGCAAAACCCGTTCACCACAGAGGTAGACGCTTCCAACACCAGAGTCGGGGCTATTCTGTTCCAACGTTTTGGGGAGAAAAAAGCTACAACCCCTAGCCTTCTTTTCCAAGAAGTTAACCCCAGCAGAGAGAAATTATGATGTAGGGAACTAAGAGCTGCTTGAGATCAAATTGGTTCTGGAAGAGTGGCGGCACAGGCTAGATGGATCAACACGCCCTTTCACCATTCTCACTGATTATAAGAATCTCAAGTACCTCAGGAAAGCCAAGAGACTGATCCCTCGTCAGGCCAGGTGGGCTCCATTCTTCACATGATTTGATTTCACCACCTCATTCTGTCCAGGGCTCAAGAATGTCAAGGTGGATGCCCTATCCAGGGCATTTGGGCCATCCCACCATGAAACAGGTTCCCACCCCATTGTACCACTGCAATGTTTCATGCAGTCGATCACCTGGAAACTGGACAAAGAAATCAATGCATCTGAACCCCAAATCCTGCCGGTCAATCTCCCACCTGGTCTTCTCTATGTGCCAAAGCCTCTCTGCAGTAAACCCATCACCTGGGCACATGCATCGTCTGCCACAGGATATCCAAACAGCCAACAAACCAACCAGATGCTAAGGAACAGGTACTGGTGGGAAAACATGTTATCAGAAGTCAAACAGTTCATCACCTTCTGCTCTGACTGCACTCAAGCAAAGGTCCCAAGAGCGCCCCCCACCTCATGGGCAAACTATGCCCACTACCCATTCCTCAAAGACCATGGTCTCACCTGGCAATCAACTTCATCACAGACCTACCTCCTTCTCAAGAAAATACCACAATAATGGTAACCATAGACAAATTTTTGAAAACACTGAAACTCATCCTGCTGCCTGGCATCCCCACAGCCTCACAAACTGTGGAACTCTTGTTCCAGCAGGTCTTCTGGTACTATGGCATCCCAGAAGACATAGTGAGTGACTGGGGATCTCAATTCATTTCAAAGTTTTGGACAAGCTTCATGGAGAGTTTCGGGGTATCCATGAGCCTCACTTCCAGCTATCACCCACAATCAATGGCCAAGTAGGGACAGTGAACCAGGAAATTGCTTTCTCAGAATCTATTGCATGCATAACCAGGGGGAATGGACACGCTTCTTGCCCTGGGCTGAATATGCACAAAACTCACTGAAGAAAGAACTCTGCTACCCAACTAACCCTGTTTCAGTGCATACTTGGCTACCAACCACCCTTGTTCCCCTGGGACAATGCCCCAAACCAGGTACAAGCAGTCAATGACTGGTTCAAACATAGCCAGACCATCTGGAAGGAGGTTTATCAACATCTGGAGGCATTGTGAGCTAAGTACAAGTCGTATACAGACAAGTATAGAGGAGAGACTCCCAACTTCCACCAAGGTGACAGAGTGTGGGTGGCCACCAGGAACCTAAGGGAGACCAACACCTGTAAGAAGCTCCAACCTTGATACATCGGCGCATTCAAAATCCTATGCTGTAGCAACAAAGTAGCTTACCATCTCAAACTCCCTCCCTACAGCCATATATCATCCACTTTCCACATCTCTCACCTCAAACCTGCCATCCCAGGCCCCCTCACCAGCAACCCACCAACCCAAGAACACCCCTCACTCAACATTAAAGAAGACCCTATCTACCAGGTACACAATATCATAGACTCAAGATATAGAGGAGGCCAAGTCGAGTACTTGGTAGACTGGGAGGGGTACAGACCTGAGGAACAAAGCTGGGTCAAAGCCAAAGACATCCTTGACCCCTTACTGAAGCAAGAGTTCCATGCCCAGTTTCCCAGCAAGCCAACACCCAGAGGTAGGGGTCGCCCCAGAAAGATTGTAGCTCCATGAGTTAGCTCCTCGGGGGGGCTGTCAGTAAACCCGCTGAAGCTCAACAGACTACAAACATGGACTCCCCAAACTACATTTCCCATAACACACAGCCCATAACACATCCTCTGACTCCCGCCTACTGATTCACAGCTGACTGTCATTCCCTCAATCACTTGTCCAACCATATAAGCTCACCTTTCAAACACACCTTTGTGAAGCATCATTCTGCCCTCAGTACATACCAAGCCTTGTATCTTTCTGATTGTTCATTCCGTTTCTGACCCTCACTACTTTCCTCTCATTTCTCACTCTTTGTCGTTCCTACACTACATTGTTTGCTGATTGGCCAACCCTTGCTAGTTTACTGATTCTGATTTCCATTTATTTACTTGACTTTGATGACTTTCTGTAAGTTGTCTTCCTCTGTGCATACATCCGTAAGTGCCTGCACACTCTCAATTTGTATGTAGCATTGAAATGTTTTATGTCTTAATGTACTTCATGTAGTAATAAACAACAGCAAATGCACCAATATGGTGCATTTGCTGTTTATCTTTTGTAGCTCAATATAAATTTTCTAGATAGATTCTAATAGTTTATTTTGTAGCTCAATATAAATATTCTAGAATTATGATATAATAGCCAATTTAGCCATTACTATTTTAGAATTTAAATGTTGTACTTTGTATTTCTGATTCTCATTCCATTCCCAACCTTTGTCATGGCAGCCTACAGATTTGAGTCAATATTTTGGAACCTGTACATGGGCAACATCAAAGAGGATGAGCAGAATAATGGCTTAAAGGCACCACTTGGCTCTATCATGTCAAGTTCTTCAGGAAGCAACCCTTAGGTCTTGTTCACACCTGGTATTAACATGCCTCCTGAATGATCAGGCAGCTCTAAGTACAGATATGAACATGTTAAATATGCATTGGGATCAGATCATTTAACCCACGTGGTGGTCTAGGCCGCCTATGGAGGTGGTCTGGGCCACCTCTGGTGACATTATTTTAGCAATGTGGATGCAAATGTGTCCTGGGCCACACCAAAGGACCATGTACTCAACTGAAGTCTGCTGGGTAAGCAGAAGTATGCATTCATTCGTGTGCCAACAGTATCATAGTGCAGCAACAAGAACAGAAACATACTATGTAAATGTTTAATTTTTGGTAGACTAGGCACCAGAGTTTATGCAAGACTTTTTTGATAGCCAATATAGCCCTTTATATTCTGGAATTAGAATTATTGCAGACATATTGAACAACTATTGAATATATGATTTAAATAGCCATATAATAGCATTTAAACAGCAATAATGTATTCTCTTAAAAGTAGTCAGCATGAATTAACTCTTTTGCACCTCTTCACAAACTTTGCAAACTGAACATATAGGCAACAACACTAAATTAAAAACAGTCTTGCTATTGTTCATTAAATAAAGACAGCCTACATTAAATATAAGTTTCTTTTGTCACAGCTTCCATTTCTTTAGATGATTGATGTTTTTATGTAGTCTCACTGGCCTCAGCTGTACTTGTACCATCACTTATTTATTTAGCTGGCTGAGATATGCCTGCTTAAACCAGATGACATTTTGGAGTCATGCTAATATTAGCCATATTGGGTGGAAATTCAATCCAAATTGATTGAAATTGCTCTCACTGAATTCAGAATTGAATGCTAAACAACATACATTTTACAGAATTAAAATATGTTCATCCATTCTTGAGATATTACAAATCAAAGATTGAAAAAAACAGCTTAACATTTAGAAAACTGACATATTATGCATTAGGATCACATGGTCCAAAATGTGGGTGGCATAGTAGTGTAGTGGTTAGCACTGTCACCTCACAGCAAGAAGGTTCTGGGTTCATGCTCAGCTGACAGGGGCTTTTCCATGTGAAGTTTTCATGTTATCCCCATGTCTGTATGGGTTTTCTCCAGGTGCTCTGGTTTCCCCCAAAAGTGTGCAGATTAAGCTAATTGGTAACTCTAAATTGACCGTAGTAAATTAATAAGTTAAATTTATATAGCGCCTTTCAAGAAACCAAAGGATGCTTTACAATTATAGACAAAAAACACTACACAAACAGAAAAAAGTAAATAAAAATAGAAAAGGAGAAAAAATTAAAACAAGCTCCAGTGAGAAGCAGAAGCCAGACGTGCATGACATACTCTCAACCAGAAATGGAAAAGGAAAAAAAAAACAGAAAAAAGTCCACCAAACAGAGGTCAGGGTGTAACTCACGAGGTGTAGCAACCACAAAAAGGCACATGAAAACAAGTCCACATCTCCAGCACAGCCGTCGCGCCGCCACCAGCAACATCGCTCGAACACCACGCCATGTATCCAGAAGCGAGCACAGAAGCACCGCCATGCAGAGTGCTGGTATGTCCCAAACTGGCCTGCACAGCCACCACAAAACCACCGAGCAACATCGCTCAGAACATCACGGCAAGCATTAAAGCACAGAGTGCTGGACAACCATGATGTTAAAAAGAGCAATGAGCTCACTGCAGTCCACAGTTGGGAGCACAGGCATCACCCATGGCGAACCAAGACCTGGAGGGAACCGACGTCCAAAACTGGGTCCGGAGCTACACCACCACTGGTGGACAAAAACACTCAAATAAACATCAAACACACAGAAAAAAGTAAATAAAAATAGAAAAGGAGAAAAAATAAAATAATTTAAAAAAAAAAAAGCTCTGGTGAGAATCGGCAGCCAGACGCGCATGACGTACTCTCGACTGTAGGTGTGAATGTGAGTGTGAATGGTTGTTTGTCTCTATGTGTCAGCCCTGTGATGACCTGGCAACTTGTCCAGGGTGTACCCTGCCTCTCGCCCATAGTCAGTTGGGATAGGCTCCATCTTGCCTGCGACCCTGTACAGGAAAAGCAGCTACAGATCATGGATGGATGGATGGATATGTCTTGGTGGTCCACTGGGATCCGAGGATGACATAGTCTGTGCATTCAGCGATGCGAGTGTAGGTGGCTCCAAAGCTGGAAGCACACAGGAGCCCGCAAGTGTCACAATGGTGTTCTAAAGTTTGGATGGAGGTGGACTTGACTCTGAGACATATGTCCCCTGCAGCAGCGAGACACTGTCATTGGTCATCTTTGAAGGCAGCTGTTACTCTGGAAGTGAGCAACCTCCAGACTTTCCTGTCTGTGGTGAAGGCTTCAAGCTCTTGTGGTTGAATGCCACACCATTTGAGGTTGTTCTTTATGGTGTCTTTGAACCACAGTTTGGACCTTCCCTGTCTGTGTGAGCCCTCCTTAAGCTCTCCATACATCAGCTGTTGGGGGATGTGGTTGTCATTCATTCTGATGACATGAACAGTCCAGTGTAGCTGAGCCTTCAGTAGCATTGACTCGATGCTTATTAAGTCAGCTCTGTCCAGCACCTCTTGGTTCGTAACTCTGTCTTGCCAGCATATGCCCATGATTGTGCACAGCAACCTTGTGTGAAACTGTTCCAGCTACTTAATGTACCATTGATATGGGTCCACATTTCTCACCCATACAGGAGTGAAGAAAGGACTTACAGATTTTGAGCTTGGTGGACAGTTTTATGCCCTTCTGCTGGAGAACCTTCACTCTCAGTCTTTCGAATGCTTGGCTAGCTTTCTGGATCCTAGATGTGATCTCCTTATCTAGTGATCCATGTGCAGAAATTGTGCTGCCCATATACTTGAAGCTCTCCACACATTTCAATTTGTCTCCATCAATGGTGATGGATACTGTATTTGGGGTGGCATGAAACAGAACCTCTGTCTTTTTTAGACTTATTATTAGTCCGAACAACCTGGATGCTTCAGCAAAGCAATTGACAATGGTCTGCAGGTGATTCTCCTTGTGTGCCAGGAGGACACGGTCATCAGCAAAGAAGGCTTCAAGGATGAGCTTCTCTGTGGTCTTGGTTCAAGCAGAGAGATGACAAAAGGTCAAAGACAGATCCATCTGAGCGATATTTGATGTACATGCCCAGGTCAAGGTCTTTTACAGCATGGAGTATGACCTGCAAGAAGAATAAATTGAACAACACATGGGTCTGTTTCACTCCATTTGAGATGTTAAAGGAGCTTGTGTAGTCACCATTGGAGAGGACTTGTCCAGTCATGTTGTCATGTAAGAGCTGTATCAGTGTGGTGAATTTACATGGGCAGTCCAGCTTAATGAAGATAGTCCACAAAGCTTCCCTGTTGACTGTGTCAAATGCCTTTGCCAAGTCTATGAACATTGCATACAAGTCCATCTGTTGCTCGATGCATTTCTCCTTGACTTGACACACAACGAACACCATGTCTGTGGTACTGCGACCAGGGCAGTATCCACACTGAGCTTCAGACAGATTGCTCTCAGAGATGTTGGTGATGAGCCTGTTGAGGAGGATGCGAACCAGGATCTTTCTGGCAGTGGAGAGTAGTGAGATTCCTCTGTAATTGCCTCAGCATGACTTTGCTCCTTTGTTCTTGTATAGTGCCACTATAGTGGTATGTCGGAGGTCTGATGGCATGCCTTCTTCCTCACAGATGGTTGAGAGAATGTTATGGAATGCTTTGAAGGCTGAGGTTCCAAGTACTTTGTACAGTTCTGCATGAATTCCCTACTTTCCAGGTGCTTTTCCATAGTTCATCTGCTTTATGGCAGTCTTGACCTCATCCTCACTGCGCGGGAGGCCAAGATCCTCCTGTGTTGGCTTCTGGGGGATCTGTTTTAAAGCAGCCTGATCGACAGTAGAAGGCTAGTTGAGAAATTGGCAGAAGTGTTCCTGCCATCTTGCACTGATTCCCTCCTTGTCCTTGATGATGGTGGAGCCGTCAGCAGAGAGTAGAGGGGCTGTTCCTCCCCTTGAAGGGCCAAAGATGGTCTTGATGGTGCTGAACAGCATTTTGCAGTTGTTGGTGTCTGCGTAGAGCTGCACTTCATCAGCCTTCTTCTCCCACCATTGATCTTGCATAGCATGGAGTTCTCTTTGGTCTCTGGCCTGATAATCCTTGAATCTGTCATGTTACAAGGAGCAGTTAGGATGGTTCTGCCAGTCAATGTAGGCCTTTCTCTTCTCATCGAGCAGTGCTTGCACACCATTTTTGTCAAAACAGTTTTGAAGGATCCTCTTCTTTGGGCCTAGTACTGTCTTGGGTGTCTCTGTGACCATTTCTTTGAACTGGTTCCATTTCTCCTCTGGTCCACCAGTTAGTGGCCCTGTTGCCTCAAACCTTTCATCAAGACTGGTTTGAAATTCTTGCTGGCAACTGGGTAATGGTAGTCTAGCTGTGTTGAAGGCCAGTCTGACAAACTTTGGGCATTTGTGATGTTGAAAGGCTATACGGATAGTGAGCTTGGCTCTAACAAGTCTGTGGTCCATCCAGCAATCAGTACCATGCATTGCCCTGGTGATAAGGATGTCACCATTACCACATTGGTGGGTAATGATGAAGTTGATGAAATGCCACTGTTTAGATCATGGGTGCACCCACATGGTCTTGTACTTTTTGGGCTGCCTGAATATTGTGTTGGTTATTAGCAGTCTGCACTCAGCGCATTTGCTCAGCAGTAGCAGATCATTGCTGTTCATCTTTCCAACTCCATGTTTCCCTATCACTCCTCTCCATTGATCATTATCTCTGCCAACTATGGTATTATAGTTGCCTAGCAATATGAGCTTGTCAGAAGCAGGCGTAGCTTGCAGCAGAGCATCCAAGTCAGCGTAAAACTGATCTTTGATCTTCTCTGTGCTCACCATGGTGGGTGCGTAGGCACCGATGATGGTAACAAAATGCTTGTTGCTGATAGGGAGGTGGATCTTCATCAGTCTTTCATTGATACCATTAGGGAGTTTGGGAATCTGCTTCAGAAGGCTGGACTTGATGGCAACTCCAACTCCATGGATTCTTCCTTGTTCTGGGCTTTACATTTCCAGAAAAATGTGTAACTGCTGCCTGTTTCTGACACTGATCCTTCTTCAGCAAGTCGAGTTTCACTGAGTGCTGCGATGTCAATGTTGTACCTTGACAATTCCTTGGCAATGAGAGTTGCCCTTCTCTGAGGTCTTGAGATGTTGTCTCTATCCATAAGGGTTCCACATTCCGATGATGAGTTTCTTCTTTTGGGGCCAACTGCAAGTGGGTAAGTTGGCTAGCCGCAGTGAGCTGGCCAGACAGTTGAGGGCAGGCTTTGTTTGGGCCACCTTTTCTAGGCCCCTCTCTTACTAGGGTGAACAGTGCAATCCTGAAGAGGCTGCTTAGTCACCTGAGATGTTGCCAAAGTTCTCTGCTGCCCCAGGTTCAGAGAGTGATGACCAGAGTTCCAGGCCACCTGCATGCAGGCTTGTGACTGTGACTTCCAGTGGTTATCTCCACCTCTCACTTTCACCAGTCCCCCATTGCTGCAGGACTTGGTGATTGGGGGCTGGGTTGCACAGACAACCGGTGTATGAATTTGATTAAAGTGGAAGAGCCATTGCACACATGCAGTTCCATTCTCTTGGCAAAAGAAACCTTGAACCAGTAGCACGGAGAACCACTATGTCTGGAGACATCCTCTGCTGCAGTGGATGACCAGGACTCCTTTGTCTCTTGTTGTGCTCTGAAGTGCTCCACAGTGCCTGCTGGAACCACCTTTCTAACTGTTGGACCTCACTGATGGTCTCATCCACCCATTCCACTAGAATGCTGTTTAGAAAAACCAATAGTTGTAAGACGATCAATTAAAGTCATGTGATTAGCAGTATCAAAGGCTTTAGAAAAATCTATAAACAAAGAAAGACAGCACTGCTTGTTATCAAGAGCTTCCCTTATATCATTTATGACCTTCGTAGCAGCAGTAGTAGTACTATGATTTTTGTGGAAACCTGACTGAAATGGTGACAGAATAGAGTTGCTAGCAATATATTATTTTACTTGTTCACTGAGCAGAGTTTCAAGCACCTTTGCCAGATCAGAGAGTTTAGCAATATCTCTACAGTTACTTAAAATAGCCAGGTCCCCTCCTTTCAGTAGGGGAATAACAAAGGCAGAGTTCCAGTCCTTGGGAATTTCATTTGATGCCAAAGTTAGATTAAAAATGTGATACAGTGGTCCAGCTATAATTTCAGATGGCAATTTTAAAAAGAGATGCTCTAAGTTATCTGGTCCAGCTGGTGTTCTTGGATTGAGTTATTTTGAAGCCATTTTGATCTCTGTTGTGGTAATCATTATATCATGTGTATGTGTCATTATATCATTTCCAATTATCTCCTCTCATTTCATTATCTCTAGCCACTTTATCCTGTTCTACAGGGTCGCAGGATTTCCAATCATCTATATTATTATATCATGTTCATGTGCATCCCCAGTGCTCTGATTGTACTTTGAGGCTACACATCTAGCCAGCTGAAGCTGATGGTCTGATGGCACCACCTGACAACAGTGGTCTGTGTTGAGCTTGCAGTGCAGTAGGGCTGTCAGTGTGTCAGTTGTCATTGACTTTCTGCAGTCAGTCACAATTTTCCTGAAATGGGAAAATGCTTGTTCACAGCCTGCATTAAGGTGTGACCGACACAACAAGGTCTCCATAACTTGTCTTAGGTGAGGGAATCTATCAGCTCCCATTGGGGTTCTCAGAGCCAAGATTTTCCTCCACACAGCATCCACCCTCCTTGGCTTTCCTTCCTTGTCCATCGGGTTAATGCAGCTGTCATCAAGGAGTTGGTAATCTTCAAATTCCTCCTTGAGCTGCTCCTGGTCCATTTGGGGTGTTAATTTGGAGGTCAGCCTAATAACTTGGGGAAAAAATAAATAAAAATTAGTTTCTCTCTGCCTCTACAGAGGGGAAAAGCAGATATCAGACAATGCTTGCTCACTGACTGCATAGAATATTTCTGGGGGATTTTTTTAAATAACTTGCATAATATTGTACAATAAGTATATTGTACTTAATTGGTGTGTACTGCAAATCAGCCTTCTTGGCAGAGTACAGGACAACCAGCTATTTGATGGTGGAGTCATCTCATGGGAACATTTCTTTTTTTTAAAGATATTTTTGGGGCTTTTTCAACATTATTGGATAGGACAGTGTAGAGACAGGAAATGAGCAGGAGAGAGAAACAGGGAGGGATCAGGAAATGATCTCGGGTCGGAATCGAACCCAGGTCCCCGGATTTATGGTATGGCACCTTATCCAACTGAGCCATGACATTCTGGGAACATTTTTGATAATCTTCTGCAGCATTCCCTCATAGAAAGGCTCCAGCTTGCCTGCAACCCTGTAGAACAGGATAAAGCAGCTAGAGCTGATGAGATGAGATAATTTCAATGGTCAGGTATATTGACATTATGAAGTGACCTTGTGAACCAATTTTGTGATTTAACATGAAAAAACAATGTTTTGTATACAATTAACTTAGCAAGAAATTATAATATATTATTCTCGACATCTTGACACTCGCTAGCCACATACACATCATCGAGTTCATTGAAGATGTTGTAGACAGGTCTGTCCAAAATCCTGGATTTGGAACCAATCTCTTAGTCGAAAATCCTGATTAGAATCGCAAGTCTCTTCTCACATTTCTGAACATTGGACTTATCAAGCATCAATGAAAATGGTTTTGTTTTGCAGTGGTCAATCATTCTGTGTTGTATCCTGTGCCAGGCATCTCTTTTGATTCTTTGCATGGTTTTGGTGCATTTGCAAGTCATTTTCTTCATAATTTCACTGTTTTGGGCAAATTTCTTTAACCAAGTTGCAGAGATGATCTGACACGGCAAGTGGTAGATTGATGAGCAATTTTATTGCTCAGTACAACACTTCACCATGCAGAACATTTGACAGTGTATTCTGAGGGTTGGGTTTCACAAACATAGTCATCCGTGGCTGATTCTGGCAATGATGTGGATTTCACTAGTGGAGATTTGATGCTATGTGTTCCTTGACATCATAAACCCCAGACAGCACCACTTTCACGTCATGATTACACACTGTACAATGAGCATACTGTCAGTCTTTCATGGGAACAATCTACCCTTCAAATAGGCCAACCCATTCAGGAAGAAACCTCCTGCTGTACCTCATTCTTTTCACCAGGGTTCCCATTGCTTCTCTCTCTGTGTTGAACACACTTTCAAAACTACTCGACTGGAAAAAAAGAATGGCTTCTGTTCAGTTCATGATCTGATGGCGCGAAAATGTTAAATGAGGCTCTCTGCACCTGTGCAACATGATGGTTTCTGTTTCTTGTCTATTGCTTGTTTTGCATGTAATGCACCCCACTCGGACCACTGAGAAGTACTTCAGAATAAAAAACATTTTGGCGAAAAACTAGGAATCTGTAAAACTATTAGAATATGCCAATAAGCCTGACAAAAATCGAAAAATTCGTAAGATTTTCGCCTACTCCTTATAGGGTTGACAGGTATGGGAAGTAATATGGTCATGATCCTTACCTGGTCATGATCCTTGTTCTCTCTGATCTGAGAGAGCTGAATGCATAAAGATGTCCTTTAATCCCACAAGAAAAACACAGGCCCAAGCATTCATGGTGTTTCTTTTTTTTTTTTAAGTGAGACTAGTTTGAGCAATGTCCACAGGTTGCTCTGTGCTTGTTCCTGGCTGAGAGACACTGGAAAGGGGTGAGTGGAGCATTCCCCAGGCTCTTATCAGGTTCTCTGTGCAGATAGTGAGCTGGATGAAATAAGCATCTCTACAAGCCAGGTCAGTTTGGAACACGTCATTGAGGCCTTGTTCTAAATTGTTGTAAACAACCCTAAAGATGCCTGAGTATCAAGCGTTTGGCTGTAAAAATAAGCCTGATTGTATTTTTTATGTGACATGCTTTGTTTGTTTTTATTAACTGAGAAGTGATTTTTTTTAGACAGCAAAAATCAGATTGCTATGACGGCCACCATTATTTACTAGTATTTGTGCTAGTACTGCATATGTGTTATTTAGCCAAGTGAGATTTAAACAGCCAATCAAAATCGATGGCGAAGCCACCAGACAGGAAGTAAGCTCATATCATGGAAACCCTTTGATGTATCAAGACCATATTTAGTGGCATGACTTTGGACACAGTCTCAACTACGTTCATCAAATATGATGACGTTTGGCCACTAGGGGGCATCACAATTAGCAAAAACGTATTTTGGCTCATATCTCAGAAAAGCTTTGATGTATCAGGACCATATTTGGTGGGATGACTTCGGACACCATCCCAAGTAGCCTCATTAAGGTTGGCGTCATTTGGCCACTAGGGGGCGACACAATGAGCAAAAACGTGTTTTGGGTCATATCTCTTTATGGATTTAGAATTACATCTAAATCTTCACATATGTGATGCTCTAGGATGTCCCTGTAAAGAACCTAGCCAGCCTGTCATCTCTGTATGAGAATCCGCCCATATCTCTTTAAGCTGAACTTAACACAACTCTATGCAAAACAAGTTAAAAACACATTAATCCAGACAATTTTCCTTTACTCCTCAAAATACAATGCAACAAAATGGCTTAAACTGATAACATTTTAAACATAAAGCCAATTCTAAACTAAGCCCTGCTTTCAAATAAAGTTGAAA
>JAPEIY010000010.1:563106-574444 GCA_026122135.1 Cathorops aguadulce | reverse complement strand
GAGCCTATCCCAGCTGACTACGGGCGAAAGGCGGGGTACACCCTGGACAAGTCGCCAGGTCATCACAGGGCCTGCATCAACTAATTTTCAAGTAATTCATATCCAGATATGTGTGTGTGTATGGGGGGTGGTGGTGCACATACATACATACATACATACATACACACACACACACACACACACAGAGGAGTATCAGTTGTCTTACATAAGGCCAAGTTGCATTAGGCCAAATAATACACTGATATTAAGTGACATAAACCTGATTAAACACAATCATTCTCAGGCCAGTTCAGCTACACACTTTTCTGACTATACTTTATCTGCATACGAATCCGTTGTCTTTTCCTAATTAACTCTAATCCTAATATATGCACATCCACTGTATGTGGGAAACATCTATTAGGCTACTAAACCTGACATATTATTTACCCTTAAGTCCCTTTCACATATGAAATCAGTTATTGTATGAGGTGTATATGAGACTGGATATGATATATAATTGCATGAGGTGGCAAGTCCATTGTTGTGAAAAACTCAAGCTGAGACATTAGCTAGTTAGGAATATAGCACAAGTCGAGTTGCATCATGTGTCTGTTGAATGAGTTGTCTTCCTGTTTCTGAACATTTGTTTTCTTCAAGCATAGTCTATTTATTAAATTTTTGCTTATACAGTGTCTGTTGATTTTTTTTCTTTGCTTGTTGTTTTGAGTTTGCTGCCAGATGCTTTACACTGAGGCAGTTTGAATGGTGTTATTGCAATATCATTGCATCATCGTTTATGCCACTGCCAGCAATCTTATTACTGGTTACAACACATAAATCAAATGGTTCCGATTCCCTCTGGAGCCATAACAAAAGATTTCTATAAACATTACTGGGTTGCCAGATTAATGTTGCAACTTTGCCGCCTTGCTCCCATTCCTACTGAAGACCGTTCCAGCATAATAGCAGAAAATATACGGCTTTCAATGGGAAAAATATGGTGAAAGTTGGCGCCTAATCACTAAAATTTCTGGAAGAAAGTGGGAAAAGAAAGGCATTATTAAAGGAAAATTAAGATAAGATAGATTAAACAAATGGTTTGAAGACTTTCAAAATCTTCTTGGGAAGGATCTCTAGTGAGATTCCAGAGGAAGACCTGCCTAAAGTACTAAATGTTCTACAAATTGATGACAGTGACTTCACACACGAAGAACTAAAATACGCAAAGATCAGTGGTCTGAAATTGACATGCTTCCACTTTCAAAATCAGGCAACTTGAGTGATACAGCCAACTACAGAGGCATTAGTCTGACTTCAGTAGTGATGAAACTTGTCAACAAGATGATTTTAAATCACATCCAACCCAAGATGGACAAATACCTCCGACCAAACCAGAATGGATTTGGACTGGGCAGATCAACTACAGCGCATATCTTGCCTTACAAAGGTTGCTCAAGGGTGTCAAAAGCCATAACAAGAAAGCTATCATTCTCTTTGTTGACTTCAAAAAAGCTTGTGACTCCATACATAGAGGAATAATGCGGAAATTTTTGAAAGCATATGACGTACCACACAGACTCCATAGTGCCATCTGCACAATATATGAAAACACCAAAGCCAGAGTGATAACCCCAGATGGGGAAACAAAGTTCTTTCATATCATTGCTGGTGTATTACAAGGCAACACCTTAGCACCATACCTTTTTACTATAGTTCTTGACTATGTTAAGCGCAAAACATATGATCGAAGGGAAGAGGAACTTGGCTTTCAGCTACACAAAAGAAGAAGCCGGAAAGTGCCACTTGTAATAGTAACAGACCTAGATTTCGCAGATGATCTCGCCATAGTAACAGACGAAATTTTCAAGGCACAAAAAATTCTATTTAGCCTAGAAAACGAGGCAGACAAAGTGGGGCTGCATTATAAAACTAAGAAAACAGAGCTTCAATCTTTCGACCGAACCAAATAAGTTATTATAAAAGCTAAAGATGAAACAACCATCAAAGAAGTTTAAAATTTCAAGTACCTTGGCTTTTGGACAGAGGGCACAGAAAAATACTTTTCTGTATGCAAAGCTCTTGCCTGGAACGTCTGTCACAAACTGAGAAAAATATGGTCTTCCAAACTCTCAAGAAAACTGAACATAAGATTATTTCACTGCTACAATAGAAGCTGTACTGTTATACGGTGCCGAAACCTGGACGATGTCAAAATCACTGAAAAAGCATTTGGATGGCTGCTACACACGAATGCTCAGGATGGCTCTGAAAGTGTCTTGGAAGAGCCATACAACAAATGCAGAACTATATGGAGATCTCCCAACTGCATCCACAAAAGTGCAGCAATGAAGAATGCGCTTGGCAGGACACCTTGTATGCCACAGTGGCGAAGTTGCAAACAAGCTTGTACTATGGCAACCTACTGATGGAAAACCCCAGCGTGGCAGAAGACGTACAACATACATTGACAACCTGCTGGAAATCCATCATGATGAACTGCTCAGTCTAGATTAACTGTGCCAAAGATGTAGGGCGTCCCATGGGACGACCAAGGTGAGGTGAGGTCGGAGGCCTTCAATGGGAATGGGAACATCATACCGCTGTTGCTCAGAGTCTTCTACAAAAAAATGTGTGCTGTTTGAAATCTGAGCCTTTAAATCTTATACAGCCCATACAGTCAATTAAAATTAGATCAAAGCAGGAGTGCCACAAAATATTTCATCAAAGATTTCACATGAAAATGACCACTTCCTCCCCAATCACTGTTTGGACAGGTGAGAAAACTGCTAGCTAGGCACCAATCCTAGGATTGCTGGTACCTCAGAAAAGCTTGTCCATCCAAGATAAACAGTTTCCATTGTGAGGTTAGGAAACCTAAAGTTGAAAATGGCGACAAGTCCTACATCTGACCCTCACATCCATCGTTGCATTTGCCCTTCTTTGGGTTTTACTTTGTTTTGCTTGTTATGCTCTGTGTTGGCTTGCCTTTTTGTCGACTCTGTTGGAACACCATGCTCCCAGTTTTCATTCTATGAGTCAATCTGTGTCTTTGATTAGTCTTTCAAGTTGAAATAAATGCATTAGCAAGCGTTTTTGAGGAGGGGGTAGATAATACAAACTTTTACATCACCTTTGCAACTAAAACATCTCTCTGGACTACTAACTTGTTACTCTGTAAGGTTATATTTTCTACAAGAGTACTTTTTAAGTGGCTTTAACTGTAAGACAAGGAGCTGTGGTTGATGTCTGGCACTCAGACTAGACTTAATTACATCAGCTAAATTAAGAACCATTTTCAAGTGTTTTTGGAGGGAAAGAGCACCTAAATTTGACTGACTCAGAAAGTTGGCACAAATTTCAAGAGTCAATTAGATCACTTCCCATGTGTCAATAATGAATCACTCATGCCTCCGTCAGTGTGCATGGACAGGAAATGTTCAGCCTTTGCAAGAATTTTAATGCTTTGCCTGGAGTCAGAACACAGAGAGGGGCAAAATGAGAGGGACCCCGTCTACTGCTCCTTTTTTCATTTGTGAGCAAACAAATCATGTCCTGTAGGATTTTAAACTGCTATACTCTTAATTGAGAGACGGATATTAATGAATTGGACTTTCTGGTCTGGAGAGTGTGAACAGGCGTCCCATACATACACAGATCGATGACTGTTTTTGACCCCTTTTTTCCTTAGGTCAGGAAGTGTCAAACACCACTGGCATGAGATTTACTCTTTTGTTGAGAGCTTGGCTGAGAAATTTATCAGGTACCTGCAAATTCCTTTTATTTATTTTTAATTTTTTGTCACTGCTGGCATGTTGTGTTGGGATTTTACAACCTTTGTAGTAAATAGAAATAAAAATAAGTGGAATTAGTTAAAAATTGTAATGCCTCTCTTTTGTATCACAGCCCCTTGCTTCGAATGTCCTTCATCGTGTTTTCATCCAGAGGAAACACAATAATGAAACTGACAGAAAACAGGTACAGCGGATATGATCCAGCAGCAATGAATTTGTTCCAACAAATGTTGTGGTATTGTTACAGTCAAAGAGTAGTATAAGGCCCCGTCCACACGAGTATGTGGCCTCACCCAATACGCTGTCGTTTAAAAAAAAAAATCTCCGTAAACACGGCGCCGTTTCGATTCGCTGGAAACCACCCAAAACGCTGTAGTACATTGCCAAGCCTGTAGGTGGTGACGTGACGCCACGGGACCAATACACTAAACCCGGAAGTGACATCATGGAGCATGCGCATACCGGTCACACGCTGTTTTCAAAACAAGCTCATAACACGGGAATTTTTGTTGCGCCTTGCAGTAAAATAAAAGTGGAAGGTTTTGTTGTAAGGTCTGTAATGGACTGAGTTGTTTCTGCAGTCTGAGCACAAGCCTGTATTCTGCCGTTATTGTTATGACTCATCTGGAGGCGGTGCCTGAGCTTAAAGGTTAGAGAGGTGGGGCTTATGCATCATCGTTTCTGAAAATATCTGCTTCTCCATCCACACGGTGCTGGGCTATCTGGCGTTTTTGGATTTATCCACTCTGGGATGTGTTTTCAAAAAATACCGTTTTTACACCTTGAGAAAAACTGACTCATCTGGATGCGAGGCCGAAATGATAAAGTATTTATGCGGAACCATCAAAATCGTACTCATGTGGATGGGGCCTTAGTTTGAGTTCACAGTTTTCTTAACTAAAAGTAGGTCTCCGTGGCTTTGTAAATTACTTTTAAGAAACAACTACATAAAAATGTTTAGTGCGATTTGGGAGTACTCCTAACGTTAAGATAAAATTCTTTGTGAATATGACCCCAGAACAACAAATTAAGTCCAGAGTATGTCCTTTTGTGTGAATGGGAAAATCAATTAATTGATGAAATCCAAAATTCTCAAGGCAGGATGAAAAGTCTTTGGTGAGAGGAAGATTACTGCTGTCCATCTGGATATTGAAATCCCCCAACAATATTACATTTGATGAGAGAGTAGATAAATGAGTGAGTAGAGAGGCAAAATCAGTTAAAAAGTCATTGTGAGGCTTAGGAGGATGGTAAACTGTGCCGACAATGGTGGGGATGGGACTGGACAGTTTGCACACTAAACATTCCAATGAACTGAATGCAGGCACAGATACTGGGAACACTTTCCAATTCTTGCATTGAATTATCACGAGACCTCCTCTATGACCTATGCCATGGGGTTGACAGACAAACAAACCCAGGAGGCGTGGAATCATTAAGTTGTGAAAAGTCGTTGGGTTGTTGCCATGTTTCAGTTAGGCAGAGAAAGTCAAACTTACAGTCAGTGAGGAGCTCTTGAATGATGTGTCCCTTGCTCATAAGTGAGCAGATGTTAAGAAGACCGAAGTTGACAGTGGTGTCATGTTTGGCAGTAGCATTAGCTGACCTAGCTAGGCTAACTAATGCGCTGTGGTTAACAACCCGGCTGGTGTTTCTGGAAGGGCGACGAGTGGTAGACCAGAAGGATTTAATTGCTGTAGAGTTGTCAAGATGAAACTTCTGGTGAGACCCACGATGTGTGTATCTCAGGCAAGGCAGAAGAGCGATATCTGGGTCCAGATACAGCACTGCTGGCAGAGGCTCAGACAGTTGACAGTGAAGCCAGAGGAGTTCAGCAGCTATGTTTTGGAGTAGACCTGACACAGATTGATGGAAGAGTGACAGGAAAATCCAAGCAAGTGCAGACCAGATGTAAATCTTGCTTGCCCACATTGTGGTGAGCCAAGCAAATGGTGTCAACCTGTTATGGTGTGTCAAATAGTTAGGCTACTTTTAGCCCACAAACATGAAGGAGTGACAGCAGAATAGATGATTATCCAAGGGTAAGGAATGAATAAATAAATCTCCCTTGTACAGAGTTACACAGTCCGTTTGACCGAAAACATAAAGAGTTAAAAATTAATGGTGAGTAATGGCAGCAAGCTGCACCAATATCCACTTGACCTGGAAGTCAGTGTTAGTAATTGCCAGTGTGCTAAGTGTCGTTGTCTGGCTGCATGATCCACCTTCTCTTGAGATTCAGTTCATGAACATATGTCCTGGCATTTTCCTTTAGAATTCGCTGGTATAATACAGAATTCATTGTTCCATCAATGATGGCAAGCCATCCTGACCCAGATGCAGCAAAACAGGCACAAACCATGATACTACCACCACCATGTTTCACAGCTGGGATAAGGTTCTTATGCTGTAATGCAGCGTTTTCCTTTCTCCAAACATAATGCTTCTCATTTAAACCAAAAAGTTCCATTTTGGTCTCATTTGCCCACAAACATTTTTCCAGTAGCCTTCTGGCTTGTCCACATGATCTTTAGCAAACTGCAGATGAGCAGAATGTTCTTTTTGGAGAGCAGTGGCTTTCTCCTTGCAAAACTGCCATGCACACCATGGTTCTTCAGTGTTCTCCTGATGGTAGACCTGTGAACATTAACATTAGCCAATGTGAGAGTTGCTTAGAAGTTAGTTTGTGACCTCACTGACTATTACATGCCTTGCTCTTGGAGTGATCTTTGTTGGTTGACCACTCCTTGGGAGGATAACAATGGTCTTGAATTTTCTCCATTTGTACACAATCTGTCTGATTGTGGATTGATGGAGTCCAAACTATTTAGCAATGGTTTTGTAACCTTTTCCAGCCTGATGAGCACGAACAACGCTTTTTCTGAGGTCCTCAGAAATCTCCTTTGTTCATGCCATGATACACTTCCACAAACATGTGTTGTGAAGATCGGACTTTGATAGAGCCTTGATCTTTAAATAAAACAGGGTGCCCACTCACACCTGATTGTCATCCCATTGATTGTAAACAACTGACTCTAATTTCACCTTCAAATTAACTGCTAATCCTAGAGGTTTAATTTGCGACTCACACATATGCAATATTGGATCATTTTCTCAATAAATACCAAGGGTAATATTTTGTCTCATTTGTTTGACTGGGATCTCTTTATCTACTTTTAAGACTTGTGTGAACATATGATGATGTTTTAGGTCATATTTATGCAGAAATATAGAAAATTATAAACTATGAAGTTTACTAATGCATCCTAGCAATCATATTTCTTACTAAAATTGTTACGCTCATGTTAGATATAATTAAAAAGCAGAAGCATGTTTGCTAGCAAGCTATCTACCATGGGCCTAAATTATATAATAGCTAATGAAAATCAGAAGTTGTTTCACTACATGCTAGCCAATTTTAAACTAAATGTTGTATTTTAGAGCCCTGTGATAACCTGGTGACTTGTCCAGGGTGTACCCTGCCTCTCGTCCATAGTCAGCTGGGATATGACTGGATAAGCTGGAGCTGACTCCAGCTTGCCTATGACCCTGCACAGGATAAGCGGTTACAGATAATGGATGGATGGATGGATGGGTTGTATTTATACCTAGACTCAAGTTGCTAGTTAACATGAATTAAACTATTGTGTGATTAGGGCCAGGAGCAGGGTTTGCTTGCCAAATTGAGCTAGCCAGTGTTTGGCTAAGCTATTATGATGAAAAAACATGACAGAGCTAGGAGCCACAGTGGGGGTCCCTGTGTTATGTTCATGTTGTATCAATAAATGCATATTGGTTAATTTTAATTCTTACAACTAAACTCTTCATCCAATTAAACCTTTCTATATTTTGTAGTGTTGCAACCTGGAACTGACCAGTACTTTCAGTTGCAGTACTTTCAGTGATCAATGGGCACTGCATACTTCCTAAATCTAAAGTAGTTAAAGATGAGGCTGGAGCTAAGGAAATGGTAGGTTGGTCAACACAAACAATTCTTCAAGCACAAGCTGTCTTGAGTTTAAAAAATTTAAGTGTGGCATGGTTTGGCTAATTTTCTCAGAAGCAATGGCAATAAATAAAAGTTTTCTTTTCAATCAAACTTATTTGATGCAGTATGTATTGGACCTTCTTCTGACCTACACTTGACCTACACCTGGCCGACAGAGATTACATGCCATGGATCTACATGATGTGTGTGTGCATGCATTGGAGGAATCAATATAGTTTGCAAATTATTTACAAATAAAACTTATAGAAATGATGACCACATAAGTTTTGCTGCGAAACCCCAATGTGATATTTGTTCTGGTGCAACCAGTTGCCATCAGAAGTCACCTAAATATGTATATGCAATTAAAGTCCTACATGATTTATAAATATACCTGTTCCTGGAAAGCCCCAGAGTTTGCAAAACAATGAAACAAACAGCCTCATGAAGACAAGGAGTTTGAAAATAGGTGAGCCATAGGCCAAATAATAATTCATTAGATTTTGATGCAAATCTGAATATGTGGCTTGGCAAAGGTATGCACTCTACTGAGTGCCCCCCCAATGTTTCTATCTGCTACAGAGGCTGAAAAATAAAGGTTTAAGTGAACATTGCTAATTCTGTCAATTTTTTCAGAAATCCCTCAGATTTCTGGTTGTTTCAAACAATGCTTCAGTTCATAGTGTGTTTTAAGAAGGTGCCTCAGGTCATAATGGGTTACATTTAGTTAAATTGGGCTCATACTGATAAAATGTGATTAGCAGCCCTGTCATAAGCCAGTGGTATTTTTTTTAGTTGTTGTGTTTTTATAGCTTAGCCTGTTGACAGTTGTATTTGTTTAATTAAATGCTGATATCTTACCTGATGGTGTCTTCATATTATGGCACTCACAGCTGCAGCATGGAACACAGACATACAAACCCAGGAATCTTTTAAATTTGAAGGAAGGCAGGAAAAGTTCGAGGGGTGAGAAAAGTGCAATAGTTGTAGGTGTTGGAGGACCAGAACTGGCCTAGTGCTGGGTTGCAGATTGGGGCTGGCTGTATTTGGGTCTCTCATGGGGACATTGCTGGAAGCGAGAACAGGGCCAGTTGCCAGTGAGAGAGCTGATTTCTCTGTCATCCTCTTTGTCATCTTCAGCGAAGTGGCCTACACAGGGAGAGTATGAAAGAATCAGTTGACATACCCTGAAAACACCCAACTCACCTGTTTGTGGCAGCATCTCTTTATACTCTCCTGACTACTCAAGATTGAGTTGCTGCTTAAACTGCTCCAGTCATGGGTAATCATCAGGCCCCACCCTCTGACCATGCTGCTTTTGGCAGTCCAAAACAGCAGTGCTAAATTGCTGTTGATTTTTCAGCATCACAGGAACAGTGGAGTGAGGAGTGATGTGCTACTTAGGCAGCAGTTAACTCCATCACATCTCCCCCTTAGCTCCAAGCCTACTATCCTATAAAGCTTGGCCCAGAGGCTGTAGTGCCTGGAGAGGCCATTGGTATTCTGATACTGGGTCCCATTTCTGTGTTGGAGATGGAAAGAGAAGTCTTGGAGGGACAGAAACCAGCAAGTAACATGAGCGTTGCTGTCTATGGTCATCCACAGAAGTGGAGCATGGTAAATGATGACCAGACAGATAGTACCTGAGCTCCATGATCACCCACTTGATTGTCAAAGTTTCTCTCTCCATAGCTGCATAATTCTTCTCTGTGAGGGACAATTTGTGGTGGATGTACAGCATGGGATGCTGGACAATGAATCTTAGGTCAAAATTCAGGGTTCAAAGGACAGGGGCAGTGGTGAGGGCCTTTTTTTCAGGGCCTTAAATGCCTGCTCTGTTTTGCTGGTCCATTTCACTTTGTCTGGCTCTCCTTTCCTGGTCAGATGAGAGAGAAAAGAGGCTATAGAGGATAAGTTAGGCATGAATCTGTGGTAATATCCTGCCAGCCCCAAGAAGGCATGTACCTGTTGCTTGGTAATGGGGAGGTAGTTCTGGATGGCCTTGATCTTCTTCACCTGTGGTTTGAACAGCCCCTGGCTGATATGATAACCCAGGTACTGTGCCTCAGTCAGCCCCAGATAGCACTTCCAAAAGTTGGCAGTAAGCCCAGACTTCCTCAGCTGCCCCAGGACAGCTTTGGGATGATGCAGGTGGTCAGCCCAGGTGGATGAGTGGATGATGACATCATCCAGGTAGGCAGCTTCAAACTCTTGGTGGGGGTACAGCATGATATCCATGAGGCACTGGAACCTTGCTGGTGCCTCATGAAGGCCAAATGGAAGTACTACCAGTGGCCTGATGAGGCGGTAAAGGTAGTCTTTAGCCAGGCTTAGGGCATCAGAGCCACCTGCCAGTAGTCTTTATGAGGTCGAGGGTGGAAACAAAGCAGGCCCGCCCAAACCAATCAACTAAGTCATCCACCTGGGGCAAGGGGTAGTTGTTGAAGTCTGAGACAGCTTCAAGCTTCCTGAATTCATTTCAAAGTCTCAGACTTCTGTCAGGCTTGGACACCACCATGATAGGGCTTGATTATGGTCTGGAGGACTCCTCAGTGATTGTATCCCACAGTATTTGAGCCAGTTCTTCCTTGATCTCATGATGATGGGGTGGCCTTGGGCTGAAGTGCCCTTGAGTAAGACACCTAACCTTCAACTGCTCCCTGTGTGCTGTAGCATAGCTGCCCACTGCTCTAGGTATGTGTGTGTGCTCATTGCTCACTTGTGTGTGTGCCTGCATGTGTTCATTGCTTCAGATGGGTTAAATGCAGAGGACTAATTCCACCATGCTCAAGTGTGCATGTGACAAATAAAGGCTTCTTTTTCTTCTTCTGATAGACCTCTGGGACATGATAGGGGTGTGATAAGTTTTGATGTCATGCCGGATTAGGTCAGTCCAACCTGGTTCCACTGAAAAGACATCCCCAAAGTAATCTAATAGCAACCCCAGTTTGTGGAATTGCCAGCTGGTGAGTTCCTGGCTTTGTTGGACCAGAGTGCTCTCTGGAGGTTCTAAGGAGACAGTAGCATGGGCTGAGAGCAGTGGTAGAGGCTGTATCCAATATTTTATCAGATTAACATGGTAGATTTTTGGTAATTTTCCTCTTACCTAGCCATTGCAGGCGGTATTTGACAGAGTTGACACACTCAGAGACGGTAAAGGGGCACTGTTACTGTGTGAAGAACTTGCAGTTGGTGGTAAGGATGAGCAACAGGATGTGGTCACAGGACTGGAATTCCTGGAGCTGGACAGAATGATTGTAGAGGCAGGTCTGTGAAGATTCTCAGTCATCCAGGTCATAGTAAACTGTGGGTGGTAGAAGAGAGCAACTGAACTTGCTTGAAGATTCTTGAAGATGTTTCACATCTCATCCAAAAGGCTTCTTCAGTTCTGTATGACTAACAGGGAGTATCAGGTATTTATTCTCTCATGGATGAAAATCTCATCTAAGGTGTCATTGAGTCATCCTGTTGGTGTGGGTCACTGGAGGCTGGGTGTGAATGGCCTCGAGAGTCGTTAGGGTGATCAATGGATTGCCCGTTAGGGTGATCAATGGAATGCTGATTCTCTCTGTCCTCC
>JAPEIY010000010.1:137860-149075 GCA_026122135.1 Cathorops aguadulce | reverse complement strand
ACAGGGATCTATCAAAGTCTGATCTTCACAACACGTTTGTGGAAGTGTATCATGGCACAAACAAAGGAGATTTCTGAAGACCTCAGAAAAAGCGTTGTTGATGCGCATCAAGCTGGAAAAGGTTACAAAACCTTCTCTAAAGAGTTTGGCCTACACCAATCCCACAGTCAGACAGATTGTGTACAAATGGAGGAAATTCAAGACCATCGTTACCTTCCCCAGGAGTGGTCGACCAAAGATCATTCCAAGAGCAAGGCGTGTAATAGTTGGTGAGGTCACAAAGGACCCCAGGGTATCTTCTAAGCAACTGAAGGCTTCTCTCACATTGGCTACTGTTAAGGCCAAAAAAAAAAAAAAGTGTGTTTCAGGCAACATGAAATACTAAAATGGGGTCGGTAGGTAGGAAAAAAAATTTTTTTTTCCTTTTTTTTTTGTTAAAATTAACACACACATTGTACAAAACAGTATTTTGGCACAGAATCCTTTATACCACACATCATAATAAGTGTTTTAAATCTTTAAAATAATTAAAAGAAAACTTGAAAATTTTTGACTAGTCACTAATTAAAATATACTGAGTCATTTCAGCATTTTAAATCAATGTATTATTACTATAGGAAAAATTAGCCTTTTAATTCAAAAAGTCTTTTTTTTTTTTTTTTTAACTAGTTGAAAAAAGACTTTTTAATTAAAAGACTAATTTTTACTATAGTAATACATTGATTTAAAATCAAATCAATTATCAAAGTTGATAACTCTGGGAGACTAGTGATAAAACTTGATGCAATAGTTGGTGCGAATGTACTTTTGAGGCAATGGTGTGGCACGGTGCGCATATTATTGCTCAGACATATTTTGAATCAGATGAGATAATTGTCTGAGGGAGCTTCAGACCGGAATTGTGACTACAGTGGTGCTTGAAAGTTAGTGAACCTAGGCCTGTCACGATAAATTTTGTTGGATGATATCTTGTCTCAGAAATGATTGCGATAAACGATATTATTGTTGACATCTTTTCAAGACAATTTTATGCCGTTTGTAAAAAAAAAAATAATGATCATGCAATACCCTTTCAAAGAACAGTCAACTTATTCAACAGTGGAATGTAAAAAACATAACCTAAAGAAATAAAATGACAATCAAATAAAACCACTCACAACAAAAATAATAAAATACAATCTATGGCTCTTAAAAATTGCACTTAAGTAAATATCAACTTGGCACAGGGTAATAAAAAGACATTTCTTTTCACAGGCATCATTCTGCCAATCCAGTTTCTCAAAGATTAGTACCCAGATAAACAAAGTGCAAAGTAACAATGTATTGCCAGCTGTCATTTGGATAAAAGTAACAACACTTAGAACAAGATAACGTAGGCAAGGGTGCATGTTTGGTATTAACATTAGTGGGGACATAAACCCAATGCCAAATTCAGGTCAACATTAGAGGGTCATGATATTTTGCTCTGTTGTGTTTCACCAAAAGAGGATCTCTACAAAGTCCAGACTTTTAAAATTTGAAGTTCAGAACTGTTATTGCATGTTCATGAAATATGCAATTCATTTGATTAACTGCAAATCTTGCATGTGATTACCTCATTCTACCAATTTGCAAATGTGTTTTACAAGTGAATAACGCATTGACTCTTGGGAGGGAGTATGTTCCTTTCCCTCATAAATGGAAATAAAACACACAGTAAAACACACACATTGTTACATTAGTCTGGCAGGGGGAGTAGGCTATCTTTTGTGTGATCTTTTAACTAGTTTTAGAATGCTAGTTTAAGCTGATATGTGATTGATCTAATGGCAAAACAAGACGAGGTCTTGAACTTTTTTGACACGTTAGGTTACAGTTTTACTTGGCAACAGAATATATCTGAATTCTGATTAGTTATTGTTATATTATTGCCGTTTTGTTCTCCTCTTGAGCCCAGAGAGGAGAAAATGACAGGGTTCTACAGAGAAGTTTTTAGCCTATTGCTTTCAAATGAACCCCCTCGAAAACCAATCAGTTCAGCATGTGTATATGTGACATTTTCAGAAGAGAGGTGGGAGTAACCAAAAATTTCTGATCAAGAAGGCGGAGGCTGTTATGCTTATTATTTGAAAAATGTTTTATTTGATTAAAAGGTGTCTGGGCCAGGAGCCATGTCCACATCACCATTGGGTTGTTGTTTACATGTGTCCTGTTACACAAACTTGGTCAGGGCACTCTGCAGGTCTTAACTGAAGCACTTCAAATTAAGGGTTAGCAGGCTGCTAAAGTTTGCAGGCACTTCACAAGCAAGATTAGGTGCAATATTAGCCAACATTATCATAATGTGATGTGATTTAATTATGTCTTTGTGACCTTAATGAACGTCAGTTGTTGTTGGTATCAAGTCGGATTGTTATTTACATGCCATCTTAGAAAACGGTCATATTCGTATGTTGTCATTTTTACACACTGAATACAAACTGTTGTTAACTGATGAATTTTACAAGCTAATCTAACATTACATTCCTCAACGACAGTTTGCTAGCTTGCTAGCTAGCAGCCGGTCACTGCATTGCAACCACACTTGCTAATTGACATGGTAGCCGAACTTGCTTGCTGTTTTTGCGACCATGCCCCCAGAGTGAATATTCATGAGTGCATTTTGTGTGGTGTTTCACCCAGTGGAAACCTACAGTAACCATTTGGGTACTGCACACAGAGCGTGATTTTAAAAAAAAAAATTTTCTTCAATCAGAAATATTGGTAAGGACATATTAGCTGCCGTTTGATATTGATAGGGACATAGCTATACCCAGTTCTATGCTGATGGTCTGTACAATGGAGCAACGTGTTGTCTTTTCCCCGTTCAGTGGGCACCCTGGCTGGATAACTGTTGCATGTTGGGAGGCCCCGCCTCTGACAGAGAGCCACATGAGACGACAGAAAACAGCGCAGTGTTTTATTCAGTCAGTGGGTCAAGGTAATACTCTGGCGACTTCCCTATGTAGATGTAGTGTGTAAATACCAAAATTACGGTATTAAAAAAAGTTCATTTTCATTTACTGTGCAATAAGTCGGTATATCGAATATTGCAACAGGCCTAAGTGAACCTGTATATTTTGATATAAATGCAAGTATTAGATCGAGAGTGGGATCCACCATTATGAGTGGGATCTAAGATTTCATAGTCCTACCTTTTAGATCAAAGGTGCTGGCAGTGACTGTACAGTCAGTATGATCTAATTTTTATATTAATTAGATTACTAGAACAAATGGAGTCTTTCTACTTTTTTGTATAGCTCGGGGAACAGACACAGTCTTGATATAGTGGAACCAGAGTGACGACTCTGTGCAGCTAGCAGACAGTCAGTTTAGCCTGTTCATCTGCTCCCTGGCCTTGGCTCTGGATTGTCAGATTGATTAGGCCTGTTCTGAGGCTATGAACTATGCTGCAAGAAATGAGAGCAGCACCTTCCCAAGTGGGATGGATACCATCCCACCCTAACAGATTTGTTGTTTGATCTTTAGCTGTGTGAGGACATGAAAACAGAGACATCCATATGTGGAGGGATGTCAGAAGTCTGTGTGAAGAAAGAGGAGACACTGGAGCTGAAAATCTACAACCATGGAGACGACCTCAACAACCCACCTGAAGTTCTCTCCATTAAAGTGGAAGATCCTGACAGTAAAGACTGCCTCTGTAAGACAATCAGGCCACTCTGGTGCTCAGTAACATTCACGGTTTATTCTATCCTCCACATGATCTAGTGCACTAAAAGTACAATACAGTACATTTGGGATGTAGCCTCAGTCTCTATCAACAAATTATGACGAAATTAAATTGAAATTGATATTTTTATTGAAAAAGCACGATCTTTGTCTATAGAGAGCAATAGACAAAGCAAGGAGTGAGAGAAACTTGTATATATAATTTTATTTCTTTAAAAGGCATTAGTCATTATAAAGAGATGTTGACCTGAACAAAAAATTATGGAATAACACACGATGGGTCATGCTGTCATATGAAAATCTATGCCGGGTGATTTTTAAAAATGTTTTCCACATATAACAGCATGGCCCAAAGTGTATTATTCCCCTCATACCACAGCGATTTGCCAATTATTTAAACATTTTTACTTATTAATGAATGACACATTGCATGTTATTTGTTTCTGTTTACATTTAATGTTACAGAATGTCTGTCATTCTCTCCAGCCACTCCAGTGTTTTGTTTGGGATGGATGGATGTGTGACCTAAGAAACCAGAAAGTACAAACTTTTCTGTCCTGAAGACAGAGAAAACTTACAGAGAAAACATCATGTCCCCATGATCTTTAATTTAATGACTGATACCTGGGTCGTCTTCCATAAATGTTAAATAAACGGGTCCTAATGTCTTCACTATATTAGATTATGGGGGTGTTTTTTTTTTTTTTGTGTGTGTGTGTGTGTGTGTGTGTGTGTGTGTGTGTGTGTGTGTGTGTGTGTGTGTGTGTGTGTGTGTGTGTGTGTTCCCCACCCGCCTATCTTCTCCCCAGTGTGGTCACCTGCTAGTATCCGCCCACCAGCTAGGTCTCTCTAACCATGTAAATGAATGCTAACATGTTTCTTCCAAGACACGTGAAGCCATCAACCCCCTCTTTTCCAAATGCAGCCCATGCTGCATCACAGGATAGCAAAAAACACCCAGAGGAAAGTGCTATGTGCGCTCTTCCCCACGTACATCAGCTTGCAGAAGGCCCCAATTGGCTGTGATTAATAAGGGACAGAGAGTAATACCCCTCAGTATGCCCCTGGAATGGGATGTTCAATAAGCACAGATGGGTGTGATGGGCAGGTATCCAAATATCTGTATACAGGTTTAGGGGCGTCACAGTGGCATAGCTCCATGGTCCTGGATTCAATTCTGAGTTCGGGTTGCTGCGTGTGAAGTTTTGCAAGTCTGTCTGCATGGGTTTCCTCTGGGTCCACTCGTTTATTTTTGTTTTTTTCCTTCAGCAAATTGGTTATGCTTAAATTGGCACCAGATATGAATTTTTAAAACTAAATATTAATCCTAGATGTATGGCACTGGGAAAAATACCTAGATCTAGAAATGACAGAATTGTCAAAGTTTAAGTCGAGATGTGTGTGGGACTGTTTATTTACTTGCTGTGTGGACAGGTGTGTTTTTTTTTTTTTTGTACCTGCATGTTATTTCCTAACAAATTTAGGAAACTCTGTTTCCCAAAAGATAAGCAAACAAGTAGCTGAATTTAAAATAATCTTGACCCGAAATGCTGTAAATACATCATGCAGTGCTGCACTTATGTTAATGAACGTTGTTTTATTTTGCAAGCTTCATATCTGACCACTTGTTTACTCCCACAGTGAAACAAAAAGAAATTGTGATCATGTACCTTGTGTTCTGTGAGAGCTCGGTTCTGTTGGACACCTCTAGTCTCAACCAGATGTTCAGTGAACCTTTCTGGCAAGCTTTCTTAGGATAATCTTTATACTGTACTAATGTACTGTATATGGTCTTGGATATAGAGACACACATTTTGGGCCTCATTTCTTCCTATTGTTTTCTCTACTCCCAGACTGAAGTTTGCAAATCCTCCTTCAACAAATGTGAGGTTCATGAACTGCCTCTCTTCATTCCAGATACTCCTGTTCCCATAGGAGTGCATGACCGAACCAGACAAACTCTTCCTCCTGGGCTAGAAATCAAGAAGTCCAGTATTCCTGATGCAGGACTGGGAGTGTTTAATAAGGGGGAGACTGTCCCAGTAGGTGCATACTTCGGACCCTACCAGGGAGAGCTGGTAAACGGAGAAGAAGCCAGGAACAGTGGATACGCCTCGGTTGTGAGT
Organism: Cathorops aguadulce; assembly: GCA_026122135.1. NCBI lineage: Eukaryota > Metazoa > Chordata > Actinopteri > Siluriformes > Ariidae > Cathorops > Cathorops aguadulce. Next base: position 143,241 of record JAPEIY010000010.1, on the reverse strand, counting down.
CTGTCATAAATTTATTATAAAGGCTTTATATTTTTAAGTAATAACTAGGTGAAGGTAGCTCCAATTAATATAAATTTCTTCTTGCCAATGATATGTGGAGTAGTTGTGTAAATCGCAAGTTTGATCCATCCTACATCGATTCTTTTAGCCAGTGTGATGGAAATTAACCTGTTAATAATAGAAATATAAGTAACACCTTAATATTGCTTAAGCAAATTTACTGTATAATTTTAAGATGTTCATGAAAAATCACATAAAGCCCAGGTAGTCACCAACATGGGTCCACCCCCCCACCCTATGCTACTTCTAAGCATGGTCAGCTTCCTGTATTACATAAGATATTATTCATCATAGTTTACATCAACATTCCATCATAGTTTGTTTTCCCAAACGCAGCTGAGAAACTGTACCGATTTTACATTGACTCTGCTGCATCTATGACAACAGTAGTTTTTACTCTGTCTCTCGCGCACTCAACACACACACACAAACCAAGGAAATTATTCATTCATACTTTCAGCTTGCTTCTTTTCTAAATCTCGAGGATAAACAGAAAAGCATGACACTAGAGGATCTGAATATATACTGTTAACTATAATTAATGCTAAAGTTAACATAACTTGTTACTACACCAACAAGCAGATAATTTTAGATGCCACAAAATTTGCCACTATGCGAGTTGGTTTGATGCTGGGGTATGCAGCTGGTATGACATTTTACACAACCTGTTTCATTTCCATTAATTCACAAATGCAAACAAAATATAATTAGAACATCGGCTCAGTGAGGGTTGATTAGATTTGTACTGTGAGACAAAGTGAAGTGTGCTGTGGAATTTTAAGCAGCCCCATGCATTTTTAGACAGGCTTATGAAATATCTTTTTAAATACAACTTACTATATTATATATAATAGTCACTTATTTAGAACTTTTCCATTTTTTAAACTCTAAATGGCCTTTAATCCCATTCTCGATTTGATTTTGAAAATAAATTTAAGTCCAGGAAGGAGTTTTTAAGTCCCGACTTTTCTGGTCACCTACATTGTAGTGACCAGAAAAGGTAGTCACTCTAGTTGTTGCCAGTTCCACAGAGCCTTGCTAGAGTGCAAAGGCTCATGGGGCTGTTAATGTTTAAGTTTAGAGTGCATTAGAGGGTAAATAGCAATGACTCACCTTGACCAAGACTCCTGCAGCAATTGATCACCTCTGGCTAGTATTTCTGATAGGCATGCATCTTGTAGTAAAATTAAACATTACTCCTAGAGCCATGTTATGTACAGACCACAGGATTTTATATGAAGTCAACCAGTCCCTATTCTAGTCCACCATCCCACCCTGCCTGAAGTCCTCCATCATAGTTCTACTGCCAAAAAAAGACTAGCAGCAGCCTAAATGACCACTGTCCAGTAGCACTTGCTCCCGTCATCATGAAGTGCTTTGAGAAACTGGTCCAGACTTGCATCGTCGCAAGCCTCCCACCCATGTTAGACAGACACCAGTATGCTTACAGAGCTAACAAATCTGCAGAGGACGCCATAGCCACAACTCTCCACACTGTCCTCACTCCCCTTGAGCAGCTGGAGAGCTATGCTAGGCTGCTCTTTGTGGACTTTAGCTCAGCATTTAACACCATTCTCCCTCACAGACTGGTGTCCAAACTGACAGACCTGGGACTGTCTCAATCCATCTGCCTCTGGATAAAGGACTTCCTGTCTGATCACTCCCAGAGGGTGAGAGTAGGCCCCCACATCTCCTCAACCTCAGCACTGGCTCTCCACAGGGCTGTGTGCTGAGCCCCATGCTCTTCACCCTCTACACTTGTGACTGCACCCCGCCCACTCCAGTAATGGCATTGTCAAATTTGTGGATGATACTACCATAGTGGGGCTAGTCTCTGGGGGGAATGAGTCCACTTATCAGGACAAAGTGGAGCAGCAGTCTGGGTGGTGCAGAGACAACAATCTGGTCCTCAACACCACAGAAACCAAGGAGCCGATCATAGACTTCAGGAAAAAGACAACGGACATTCAGTCTGTTCTCATTGGTGGGGAATGTGTGGAGAGGGTCTTGGACTTCTAGTTCCTGGGGGTGCACATAGAGGAGGACCTGATCTGGAGCACTAACACCACACAGGTGATAAAGAAGACACAGCAGAGACTTTACTTCCTGAGGATCCTCAGGAAGAACCATCTCACTCAAAAACTGCTTGTGGTGTTCTACCATTGCACCGCAGAGAGCATACTTGCATCCTGCATCAGTGTGTGGTTTGCCAGCTGCATAGCAGCAGAGAAGAAAGCACTCCAGAGGGTTGTCACCACCGCCCAGATCATCGGATGCCCTCTCCCCTTCCTGGAAGAGCTTTACAGTTCCTGCTGCCTCAAAAGAACCTACTGTAGGGTATATTTAAAAGATCCATCCCACTCCAGACATTCTCTGTTTTGAACTGCTACCTTCGGGCAGACAGTTCAGGTCAATTAAGAGACTGACAAATAGACCCCTTGCGCATGATGTCATGCATCATGTGATTTCACCTAGGGGTCAAACAGACAACGTCTTTTGTGTAAGCAAGGCTTAACCTGTCTTAAATATGGTTCATTTTTGTGCTGTTTTTGGTTGTTCCAGTCGTTCAAATGGAGAAATGGGTAAAGGGTATTACTGTCTCCCTGCTATCAAGAAAAATATTAACAAAGAGAAGCAAATGCTTCAAGAACAGTGAAAAAATGAGTGATTTAAAGAGAATATGACAAGAGGAGCTAAGCCTGAAATCTCCAAAGAAATTCATGATTGTATTTAAAAAAAAAAAAAGTCAGACACGAGTATGGAAGAGTTTGCTGAAGAATCTTGTTTTATTTTCACTCGCATCCGAGTTAGCTTCTTCATGAAAGTGTTTGATTTTCTTACAGGTGAAGCAATTTCCTTATTCAACACGGAAAACCCAGATTGGGCACCAAACAAACAACACAGGCATAATTTGGCAAAAAAATGCAACAAGGAGTGACATTCACGATATATCATGAAAGAGCAGAAAAGATTAAGAATAGAGTGCTGGAGCTTTGTTTCTGTGATTAGAGAAACCCAGTCCTGTGCAAAATGTCACCATGGAACCAGAGTGTAGTAATGAACCGACAGTTTGAGAGTGTTCTACACAGACAGACTTCACTTTACAACAGCTGCATGCATGTGAAATGGAAATAAAATCAACTGAGCCAGGAAAAAATAATTTGGATAAAATTGTTGTCCGTTACACACTTTATCAACCTGTGTAACTCAGTTGTGCCTTTTTGAGTAGAGAGTAAATGAAAAGGGAACTGAAATTCATTATTATTATTACAAGGGTGATTTATACTACTACAGTTAAAATGGAGTGCTGATTCTGTTAGCATTTGTACCATCCACTGTTGGGTAAAAATTAAAATAAAATCTTAATGTTAAGTCTATAGCAAAATATTTTATTTTACAAATAACACTTCAGATATTGTTTTAACAATACGTATCAATGTATAAATAATAGAGTGCAAATAGCTCTGTAACTATAAGTCCTTGGGGTTGTTGAGATATGGAGGGCTGGGAATACCATCTAGCCAGCAGTTCAGGTAGTAGTCCTTTGAGAGTAAATGCTTTTGGTTTTCACAACATTCTGTTTCCCAAAAGCTGATGTCGGGGGGGGGGATTTTACACACAGGTTTTCTTGCTTTTGTAGTTTTTATTTTTTTTAAACTTAAAATTTATCTTTTTTTAAATTGTTCTTCTGTGTCGGGACTCTTCAGGAAAAAGAAAGTATATTCCAGCATGTAGCTAACTCTAGGCCACAAATCTGCACCATCACACCAGTCATTTTGAGGAATTTTGTCTAGATCATAACTGCTAATATAAATTAATTTCCATGTATATCTATCCTTTGCTTCTTTCTGACCAAGATTCTCCAATTAATCTGATAGTAGAGCTTTTTTTTTAGCTGTAGTTTTCTTTGGACAACAGCAACGGACGTTGGACATCTTTACTTGGCTTCAGTATGTGAACAGTATGTAAACAAAGTTTGCTTGTCCCCCAGGTCTAGGGTAGCGATGGTTGCTAACGTAAATGTGACGTCAATGCAAGTAGTCTCGCAACTGAAAAACAGCTTCTACCCTAAAGCCATAACTGCACTAAACACTGCTTGTTTTAAAGGGACTGTGCAATTAAAGAACAGCAGAGTATGAATGTCTTTTTAGAGTTTGAGTTGTAAAAAAAAAAAAAGGATTTATGTTTAATAAGCAGATATTGCACTGGTAGGATGGCATCCAATTTCATTGTGCAATGACACGGATATATTCGTATTCAGAAGCGGAGATCTGTCTCGTGATTCCTCGTTCCACACGCACTCGCCACATTAGTTCGCTACCCATCAACATGCTTCTATGATCTCATCTCATCACGGTCACTTACTTTTACATTTTGAGTTAAGAGAGATTTCTTTCACAGCTACCCTGACTTGCAAAAGAACAGGTAGATGTTCCACTGACAGTATTTATTAAAATAAAAATAAAATAACAGTTTTTCCCTCAGGATTTTGTCAAACTATGGTCAGTGGACCTTGCTCTGGGGGCATACTCCCTTGTTAGAAAATTCTGCTTATTTTAAAAGTTAAATGTATCAAACTGGTGCAATTTGAGAGCAAAACTAAGAGTTTAGATCAATGAACTTGCTCAAAACAATTTTGTGCTTTAGTAATTTAAGCATAAACACACTGGTTGTAGAGGTATGAATGGTGATGATGCCACAGCAAAAAGGTCTCACCCACAAAGCATGGTTAAGGAGTTTAACAGTTCATAAATGGTTAACAAAAAATGACTAGTGCGTACGTTTCAGCCGTCAAAGAAATGAAGCAGAAGTAGTTACCTGTGTTCAACTGATTTTCATTGATTTTTTAGAAAATATAAAATATTGAATAGAGAACATGAAGAATAATTTCATTTTAGCCAAAAAGAGACCTAGTTTGAACTCTGGTTGGAGCATGCGCTTGTATTCTGAATGACAAATATATGCTACTGGATGTGTTGGCAGCTTTTCTGACTCAGAAATGAGCTAAAACTTCTACAAATTCAATAGTGTGTTGTTTTAAAGTGAGAAGACAAGAGTCAGACACGCTGAGGTTAATTATCAATGCTAACTTCTGCATTGACGTGATCCCTATGCTGTCTTAAAGGAGAAGTGAAGGCAATTTTTTTTTAATCATAATTCTGTTTATCTCATTTTATTAAATATAGGAATGCATTTTTGATAGCTGTTTTATCACTGTTATGAGTTTTAAATATCTCATCTCATTTATCTCTAGCCGCTTTATCCTTCTACAGGGTCGCAGGCAAGCTGGAGCCTATCCCAGCTGACTACGGGCAAAAGGC
>JAPEIY010000010.1:95323-105610 GCA_026122135.1 Cathorops aguadulce | reverse complement strand
AGGATAAACAATCCAACTTAGCTGGCCGGCGATCAAACATCCAAATCCGAGGGTATTAATCCAATCACAGTTCGGGCGCCATTTGTAAGGATCTGGCCAAGGATCCTTGCGTTATTCCCCAGAAAGTTTAAGGTACTCAGCCGGACACGATGTAAAAGTACTGTCTTCTGCGTTTATTGCCTGCAGGATACTATAAAGCGCCATAGAGTGGACGCTGACTGTACGTAAGTAAACAAACATACAAGATTGTGTTTAACAATACGGCAGCTACAAAGACACGTCCATCCCGCAAGGTGTACACAGAGAAAAAGCAAAAACTTCGAGAGGGGGCACCCGTGACGTCATCAATGTAGGGCGATCATTACATACCCCCCCACTTAAGATGAGGGCTGTCCTCAGACCACAATGAAAAGGAAAGTTAAGGGCATGTACCCATGCTAACAAGTATGTTAACACAATAAAAAAACTAGAGAGAAATAAAAGACATCATTGCATACATGACAGATTTGTCTGCTCCATGAGTTCATAGCCCAACACTGGTAAACTTGACAGCCTTTTTTTTTTTGTATTACATCAACAGTCTTTGAACTCAGCATTCTCGAGGAATGTAAAATAAGAACATAGCAAAAAGTGAAAAATATCAGTGCAACAGTAAAACCACCAGAGTACCAAAACACCCATAGGAGAAAACAAAAACCTGACCTATGCTCAAGCTTAGCATCTGGTTAAAACATGTAAACCTTACTAAATCCTACACACTAGTAACCCTGAGTGAACCGAGGACGGAGAAAGTAAGAATGTGACCCAGTGTAAGTAGGTGGTGTGTGTGCTAACTCGTAAGTATGTATGTGTTCAGGCCCCCGAGCAGGGTGTGTGGAGGACTGGAACGCATCCCCCTGAGTGGCAAGTGAAGGTGTGAAGTGAGATGCACCAAAATGTATTGGGGCCATGAGTGTGGGATGTATGAGAGGGTATGAGTGTGTTCCTGCCAAAGACGGCTGTAGATGTGTGTGGCAAGATGTGCCTGTATGTCTTGGGCGAAGGAAGTATGTGTGTGTTTGCACTGGCTGTGGATATGGACTTTGGCTATTAGTGTAAAGGGGGGAGGAGGCCATGGTGGGTGGGACTACAGGCCCTTCAGATGAAGTCAATGGTGTTGCTTCTAGGGGTTGGGCATGAGGTTCCGTTTCCCCAAACATGTCAAATCCATACTCCTCTTCGTCCACAGTGCCCTCTCTCTCTTGTTCCTCAGTTTCCCCCAACTGGTGTGGCGCGTTAGCTAAAGTTTCGTCCTCTCCATCCCAAGCAAAAAAAGGTAGTAGGTTGCAGACATGGTGAACTCCACCCTCAGCCCCATCCGCTACTCTCGTGAGTTTGTAGTCCAGGTCTGACATCACTTCTGCAATCCTGTAGGGGCCTTTGTAGACAGGGGCAAGCTTGGCTGAAAGCCCTGCTGAAGCATCCGATCAGGGGTGGGCCTTTAGTTTCACCAGCTGACCGACATTGAATGAGACCCCTCTGCGTTTCTTGTCATAGTGCTTTTTCTGAGTCACCTGACTGCTGGCCAAAGAATGTCTCACATGCTCATATGCCTCCTGCAATGCTGAAGTAAGCTCAGCCTTATAGTCATCAACTGATTCCGCTATGCAGCCCGGGTTGGGAGACATCCATAAGTCAAGGGGTGTGTTCAAGTCCCTGCCATACAAGAGGTACGCTGGAGTGTCTCCAGTGCTCTGGTGTGGAGCGGTCCGTAACGCAAAAGAGATCAGAGGTAAGTGTAGGTCCCATTCCCTGTGTTTCTGCCCCACATAGGCTCGGATTGCCGTTTTGATGGTACGGTTTACCCGCTCTGTCTGATTAGACTGTGGGTGGTAAGCCGTGGTCAGTCTGTGATCTGACCCCAGAGCAGAGACGACTGCCTCAAAAAAATCACTGACGAACTGAACGCCTCTGTCTGAAACCAGGTGCGTGGGAGCCCCATGCCTTGCAAACACCTCTGAGATGAACTTGCGAGCAGCAACTACAGCCATAGCCTCTCTGACAGGACAGATCTCCACCCACTTGGTGAAATAGTCAACAAAGACAAGGAGGTACTCATTCCCTCTGCTGGACCTGGGGAGGGGACCCACAAAATCCACCCCAGCAAACTCCCACGGGTAAGAAGCCACCACTGGTTTCAGGTAGCCTCCAGGTTTTTGGGTCGTCGGCTTTGACAGCTGGCAAGTCACACAAGACAGCACATATTTCTTCACCTCCCCTCGCATACCTGGCCAATACACCCGTCTCTGTAAATGTCCCAGGGTCTTGGTTACCCCCAAATGGCCCGCCATTGGATGGTCATGGAAGTATTCAAGTAAAGTGCCCCTCATAGACTCTGGTGCATAAAAACGCAAGCCCTTGTCTGGATGCAGCTGGCAGGAAGTCCTCTTGTCAACGTAGTAGACCATACCATCTCGGACACAAAAATCTGATGGGTCTACACAGGAGCCGTTCTCCAGGTCGGCATAAAGAGCTGCAATGACCTGGTCTGCCTGCTGAAGTTGTTGCAGCTGCTTCTTGTCCTCTAGGAGCACTGGTGGCTGACGCCTGGGATTGAGAGAGGCAACCGTGGCATAGGGGGGTAACAGATCCACCAACTCAGTGGCATCACTTGTCGGATTTCGTTACAGGGCATCAGGCACTAAATTGGCTGAACCAGGTCTGTGTATGACCTCAAAGTCAAAATCTTGCAGCCTTAAGCACCAACAGGCCAGCCGGCCGGAGGGGGTCGGTCTTGTCATCAACCACCGCAGGCTATTGTGGTCTGTCACTACAGTGACGTTGGAGCCTTCAATGTAGGGCCGAAAATGTTCCAAGGCCCAGATCACTCCCAAGCACTCCTTCTCTGAAGTAGAGTATGGGCGCTCCGCTTTGTGGAGGGTCCGACTCGCAAAGGCAATAGCCCTCTCATGGCCATCTTCACCTGTCTGGGTAAGTGCTGCCCCAAGCCCCACATCACAAGCATCTGTATGAACAGTAAAATCTTTGTTGAAGTCAGGTAGCACAAGGACTGGAGCACTGATGAGCTTTTGTTTTAAGTGATCAAATGACTCCTGGCACTCAGCGGACCACACAAAGGGGGCATCGTCTCTCATGAGGGCTATCATTGGCTCTGCAATACGGGCATATCCAGAGATGAACCTATGGTAGTAGCTCGTCATCCCAAGGAACTGGCGTACATTCTTAACTGTCTTGGGTGTGGGAAACTCACTGATCGCAGCCACTTTACTCTCATCCGGGCCAATTCCTTCTGGTGTCACCAGGTAACCCAGGTACAGCAACTTCGGGGTGCAGAAGTGGCATTTGGACAGCTTCAAGGAAAGCCCAGCATCCGCCAGCCGCCTTAGCACTTTGCTGAGGTCAGACAAATGCTGGTCAAAGGTTGGGGACGCCACAACAATGTCGTCAAGATACACCATGCAACAGCTATGGGTGAGGCCTGCCAGGACAGTGTTCATTAATCTCTGAAACATTGCCAGGGCATTTGACAATCTGAAGGGCATCACTTTAAACTGATAGAGCCCTTTGTGGGACACAAAGGCAGTCTTGGGTTTTGAGTCTGGTGTGACTGCAACCTGCCAGTAGCCCCATTTAAGGTCTAGTGTAGAGATGTATCTACCACGGGCCAAAAAATCCAAGGAGTCATCCACCCTCGGGTGTGGGTACGAGTCCTTGACTGTGGTTTTGTTAACACTCCGGAAGTCAATGCAAAATCTTGGATCTGCCCCCGGTTTTTCAACTATCACAATAGGGGATGCCCAGGGCCCTGACGCTGGCTCAATGATCCCATCATCCAGCATTTTTTCAATCTCATCTTCAATTATCTTTCTTTTTGCTGGTGAGGCACGGTAAGGAGGGAGGCACACTGGCTTTGCAGTTCCTGTGTCTATTGTGTGTTCCACCAGAGACGTACGTCCAAGCTTTCCCTCAAACAGCTGTGAGAAGTCATTCAACAGAGCTGCTAACTTTTCCTTTTCAGCAGTAGGTAAGGCTGCTTGCTCTACCACAGGGCCAAGGTCAGGGTTGTCACTCTTGAATGTAAGACAGGCTACATGTCCTTCCAACTCCTCAAACTCCTCCAAAAGCACCTCTGAAGCTGAAGCAGCATTGTCACCCACTCTGACACTTCCTGTTGCCGGGTGAATATGAACATCAGCCTGGATCATGAAGTCAGTCCCTAAAAGAATGGGACATGACAGGTCTGGGATCACAGTGAAACGATGGGTGAACAGATGCCCCAGCAATTGAACAGGCAGCCACACCACACCAGACAGGTTACATTGCTTTGAGTCGGCTAACTCGAGGGGAGAGAAGGTCCATGGGAGAATGACATCCTCGGTTATGCCACATTTCTCAAGGGTGGAGGGGTGGACTGCTGAAATGGATGCGCCAGTATCAAGGGTGGCTTTTAGGGACACCTGGTTGACAACCACCATGGATGTCAGTGGAGTGCTCCTGGACCTCCTGGGGCCTGCTTGCACCATACTGACCGTGTGAGAGCCCTCTGCTGGTCATGCCCTTGTTCTTTGCCCTGCTTCCTCTGTACCGTCACCACCTCTCTGAAACTTCTTTGGCCATGCCCCTGTGTTACCCCAAGGGTGCGCAGAAGTACCTGGATTGTTGAGGGTCTCCTGGGGCAGCTCAGATGTTCTTGCTACATGAGAACCACTACTTCCCGCTTGCTTAGTCTTTTTACAGTTATCACAGTTGCGAGTGGTGACCCCAGGTGTCAGGCATTTAAAACAGTGCACGTCCTGACGCAGGGGGCTAGCTGTGGCTCTGTTAAAAGAAATGGGTCCCAGAGCAGCATGCAGCTTGTGGGCAGTGAGAAGTAGCTCAGTCAAGGTCGTAGGTGCAGCAGCATGAAGGGCTAGTCGAAACTGATCAGACACATGTCGGCCGATTATTTCAATCTGTTCCTGTTCAGAGGGTGGCTGTTTCAGTCGTTTGAACTCAGTCACTAGGTGAGCAACAAAAGTGGGGAGTGATTCATTGGGAGCCTGAACCCGGTCTAAAATTGTCCTCCAGATTTTTTCTTCATTGTCAATAGGCAGGAACGCCTGATGAAAAAGATCTGAAAAATGACTCCAAGACACAAGGTGGGGCTGCATGGCACAATACCACTTCCGGGGCTCATTTTCAAAAAGCCTAGTCAGTTCAAGGAAAAACTGGGCATCAGACAGGCAAAGTGACGACTTGTATAAGGAGACTGACTGTAGCCATTCTTCTGGGTCAATCGACTTGCCCCCATCAAACTTTGTTGGGACAAGACCCGGAAGGTGAGTCAGATTGGCCATAGGAGTAGTTGGGGCCAGGATGGGGTCTGTGGGTCTGTGTGTGTAGTGTGTGTGAACAGAAGAGTGGCTGGTGTGTATGTCATGACTAGGGAGTGTATGTACAGCAGGGGTTGAGGTAAAGATAGGACGGGCATCAGTGAACTGTTTGTGTGAGTGCTGCGAGTGCTGAGTCGCCTGACCTTCTAACTGCTGCAGAAGACTGTGTTGCAAATCAGTAGACATACTAAACGCTTGTGTTAAAGTGTCTACTTGTTGCTGTAATCGCTCTACCTGCGCAGAGAGGCGCTGCACTATAAAGGACTCACCCCTGTCAAAGCTGTCTGACCCAGCCCCCTTGTCTTCACCCCCACATAAAAACGTCTCTTTACGCCTAGCCATCACCCCAGATGAAAGAAAAACATGAGAAATAGCATCACACAAAACATTCAAAATCCCATATGTACATGTAAATGAATATTCACTTTACAAAACCCTCTCGATTCACCATCCTAGTAAATTATGAAGAAGAAACCAATAGTTATGTACACAAGCACTGAATAGAACTACCAGCAAGGGCAGTATAGACACAGTTCAGGCAATGGGCTTTTTTTTTTCCCAGTCCGCCCACATATGTCCACTAAACGAGGAACAATACGAAATCGGTGTATAGGCACTTAGCTCTCGGCTCCGTTGTGTGTTCTGTTCTGCCTCCTCTGTCTTACTGTAGCAGCAAGAGTTGGCAGAGATGCGTCGACCAATCAGGAGCGTGCATTCACCTCCAGAAGTTCTGCACAGCAGAGGTTCTTGTGCACAGTCTCTGTCCCTGCACAAGTAATGTCTTTGCACACACGAAATCGGTCTTCAGTCACACGCAGAAGGCAAAACATATCCCAAAACATGTCCCGAAAGTCATTTAGTCCAATGTCAACAACAAAACCCAATAATCCAATGCGTTACTGTCTGTACTCCATGCGTGGGAAATACGGTGCATACAGAGCAGGCATGTTAGTGTTTACGTAGCAGTCTATGCTAACAGGTTCTCGCTAACAGCAAGCTAACGTCCAGTAGCCTACAGTTTCCAGCGTCAAGTCCGTCATTACGGAAAAATGCAAAAACAGGATAAACAATCCAACTTAGCTGGCCGGCGATCAAACATCCAAATCCGAGGGTATTAATCCAATCACAGTTCGGGCGCCATTTGTAAGGATCTGGCCAAGGATCCTTGCGTTATTCCCCAGAAAGTTTAAGGTACTCAGCCGGACACGATGTAAAAGTACTGTCTTCTGCATTTATTGTGTGCAGGATACTATAAAGTGCCATAGAGTGGACGCTGACTGTACGTAAGTAAACAAACATACAAGATTGTGTTTAACAATATGGCAGCTACAAAGACACATCCATCCCACAAGGTGTACACAGAGAAAAAGAAAAAGCTCGAGAGGAGGCACCCATAACATCATCAATGTAGGGCGATCATTACAATGTGTTCATGTGCTGCTGGAATTTCATGATATCCTTCAAAGGTTTGACTTTTTCATGTCTGAAGGATCCTGCTCCAAGTTTGGGATGGTTGCATGAGATGTGTAGAGGAAAGCAGGTTCATGTTACTTTTGCTTTCTTTCAGCATTGAGGAGTGTAGTTTGTGTATGTCTAAGCCTCTGACCAAGGGCATGTTTATTTTTTTTGCCAGAGTGGTGTTGGTATATGGCAGTAATTTGGTGGTGAAACAATCTTCTAGCTCTGTCTTGGTTCCATGGTGTAATAGTTAGCACTCTGGACTTTGACTCCACTGATCGACGTTCAACTCTCAGTGGCTTCTTGGAAACCTTTATTTGAGGCTTCTAAACTAATAAGCACAGACTGTCTCAAGGGCATGCTCATTTTGGTCAAGCAAGCTGTCACGTCCCAAATCCTTTGTTTCCGTCAAAATGCTAGCCTTCCAAAAATTAGCTCAATGTTAATTGGCCTTGTAAAGCAGGGGTTGTGAGTTCAATCTTCACTGGGGCCTGTAAGGGACATTTTGAATGTAGAAAGGCGAGCCAGACAAAAGAGGGGATATTGAGAACACTGACACCAGAAGGTGAGCAAGTGCTACTCATGATTTTTCATCACTGAAAAATCACTTTCTGCTGGTGAGGATGGCCCCACATGAAGAGCCTGAAGATCAGTGAAGTCACTCATGGTGCTTATAACCATGTCTATTGAGGGCTTGGCCTGTCCAGTGTTTTTGTTAGCTCAGATGAGAAAGTAGCCAGAATATACATCCTACAGCCCACTCTACGACTGACACACCACATTATTTAAAATGTGTGTTCATTGTTTGTGAAGCAAATAGTAAACAGAAGCTAACTGCAGCTAGGAACTAAAGTTGTGTGATGTTCCAGCAGTTTCTGTGAGCTGTTTGGAGGATTGGCACAGGGGCTTCAAGGTTCTGCTGTGGCCCCAATTTTTAGTAACTGTGAAAGTGTCAGGGCTCCATAGCTCAGTGGTAAGAGGGCTGGTCTTGTGGGGCCTCTAAGGGACATTTTGACTGTAGAAAGGTGATCCAGACAAAAGAGAGGCTGTTGAGAACATTGACACCAGAAGGTGAACACTTCCTCAAGACCACTTTCTGCTGGTGAGAATGGCCCCATTTGGACAGTTTGAAGATTAGTGAGATGACTGAAGACCTGAAGGTGTCTTTCATGTGCAATTTCTGCAAAACACTTTGCACTCAAGTCTCCATTAATGCACAGTTGATAACATCAAATAACCAAAAAAAACTTCAAATGAAGGCTATAATGAATTTGGAAATAATGAAGACTTGGTAAAGCAATAGACCCCTTGTGTGTGGCGTCAGGTGATAATTTCTTCTGAGGGATAACCAGACCCTGTCTTTCTTGTGAGCAACACTTAATGGGTCTGAAATATGTTTTATTTTTGCCCTGTTTTTGGTTGCTCTGATCATTCAAACAGAGAAAAACATAAAAAGTATTACTGTATCCATGAAACTTTGTCTTGAATGTCTGTGGCTTAGTAACTTGACTTGGGCATTTCTTCAGAAAGGAAATGTCTCTGAACTGGGAGTAGGAGATGTTTTTCACTGACAGTTTTTATCTGTAACTGTCAGTGAATCCCTTTGTTTCACTCCAGTTTCGATGGCCCACAACAGCAATGGCACATGAGAAAAGTTCTTTCCACGGCCTGCCATACAGTCTCAGTTTGCGACCATGATCTTGCCATTTCATTCACCGATAATCCATGGAGTTAGAAGTTTTTCAGTCTTTCTTTGTGAGTGCTTAACCTGGAATAGAACAGAGGTTGTATTCATTCATGGAATTTGATTGCCAGTTTACTTCCGGTGAATGAAGTGGTGGTCAGGCAAACTGATTTGGCTGCTGGCATGTAAATAGTTAGTGAAACTGTCTCCGATCCTTGCTTTTCTTAGGCGTCTTTGTGGTGATTACTAGGATGCTACAAGTTTTAGTATTGGGTGTAAACAAACCACAGCTGCTGGATTTTCAAATCTTCCCTGCCCTTCTCTTTCAGTAAGCAATAAGGTTTTTTTTTTCAATTAAAACAGAGAAAATGCTGTGAGAAGGTACATTCCAACATCCATGTAGGTAATCCTAGGCCACAAATGGACATCATCACTCCAATAGTTTGGAGTAATTTTGCATGGATCATGAACAGCCTGAACATCAGTGAGGTCACTCATGGTGCTTATAACCATGTCTCTTGAGGGCTTGGCCTGTCCAGTGTTTTGTTAGCTCAGATGAGAAAGTAGCCAGAATGTACAGCTCACAGCCCACTCTGTGATTGACACACCACATTATTTAAAATGTGTGTCCATTTTTTGCAAGGCAAATAGTAAACAGAAGCTAACTGCAGCTAGGAATTAAAGTTGTGAGTGACATTACAGCAGTTTCTGTGGGCTGTTTTGAGGATTGGTGGAGGGGTTTCAAGGTTCTGCTGTGGCCCCAATAGTAACAGTTGCTAATGTAAATGTGATGTCAGTGCAAGGGGTCTGTTGCAAATTTTGGCAATGTGGCACAAAGTTATAAAAGGGAACTTATTTATAATCTCACTATCTGGTGTGACCCAGATGAGGATGGGTTCTCTTTTGAGTCTGGTTGCTCTCAAGGTTTCTTCTTCATGTCATCTCGTGGAGTTTTTGGTTGTTTCTCAGAGACAAGTACTTAAATGTTGTACAAAAAAAAAATCTTCAAGATTGTTTCCCAGCAAAACAAGTCCAAGCCACTGATATAAGCAATTTTTGGTTCTAGACCAGCAAAGATTTGGTGGCACTCTGGGACCAGTTTTCCTGGCTGAAAGCTGGCTATGGAAACTTCAAAAACTGGCTCAAGATTAGGCACCAGTTTGGAACCAGCCCTCAGTGGAACAGTGGTGACTTGCTGGACAAGTGTTATCTGAGGATCAGCAGAGGGTTCTCAAGGTTCTGCTTTGGGCTAAATATACCATAGATGAATGTTTGTTTAAGGCTCCACCACTCAGTGTTTAGAGCACTGGCTTTGTAAACCAGGGTTAGTGATTTCAGTTCTCACTAGGGCCTTTGACCTACCTTCTGAAGACAGAGAGTTCTGATCTGAGATAGGGGGACTGAGGAAAAGTACTGCCTGTATCATTAATTGCTTGTGAGTTCTCACTGTTTCTTCAAAACGATTCTCTATCAGTGAGCCAGTTGATATCAACAGAAAGACAACAGTTAAAACTCTAAAGGATTCTTATCATGCTGCACATATTCATAAGTTCCTGATGACACAATTACAATTTTGGACTATGTAGCACTAGGAAACTTGGGACAAGAAGTCTATGAGATATGCATGGAAAAGCACGAGTTTGAGAAAATTACATTAAAAAAAGAAACAAAAACATTGGTTAGATTATTTTGGTTGGAGTTCTCATCACCTGAAAACCACTGGCTGCTGCTGAGGATGGCCCCACATGAAGAGCCTGAAGATCAGTGAGGTCA
>JAPEIY010000009.1:43474277-43485422 GCA_026122135.1 Cathorops aguadulce | reverse complement strand
TAGCTTTGTGTATAAAATCAGTCTATCATCTAAAATTTCCAATCACCGACGATATTAGCGTAAAGTAGGAATTTCATCAACATGACCAGATTGAATGAAATCGGAGGTTTTATTTACATGTAGTGTCCAGAGCCTTTGGTCACAAAAATATAATGAAAGATACTCCAAAATATTTATTATATGCAGTAATCCTGTTATATTGTCACAAATTATAGACTGAATGAAGTCGGAGGTTTTATTCACATGTATTCTGTGTCCGAGTCGGAAATCTCGCCTTCTGCAGGGAAATCGTCCAGACACGGCTCTAAACGATACGGCAAAACGCCACCCGCTGCTTCGTCTTCATGTAATCCGACATGTCCAGTGTCAACCTCAAAACGGGCCTCAGTTTCTGAAGACTGCTCAGAAAAATTGCTCGGTTTCGTCAGCCATAGCTGCCTTGAAGGCCGAGCAGTCGTTCTACATGTGACGTCACGGCGAATATGGCGGCCACTGACAGCAGCTTGGTGCTCGGCCAGATTGAAGCAGCTGCACACAGTTTCGTTCTGCTGGTGGTTAGTTCTGTCACGAAAGTGATCAGCGGTGTTTGTAGTTTTATTACAGAAACCTATTTTAGAGCTTCATTTTGCTGTCAGGTGCACTTTAACTTCCATTAACAAATGGCTTCCATTACTGATAAAGCCTGGAGTCCGGCCTTAAAACCAATCGAGAATCTCCCTAAAACAAATTCACCCTGTGGAACTTGAGAAATAGTCTGATTCCACTAGAGGGCGGAACAGAGCAATAACCTCAGGGCCAAACCCTCCGCTAGTGAAACACTCCTCTAACTACGTGAGGAATTACATCTAAACATTCACGCTCTATCTGCATCTCTCCCCACAACAACTTAAAGTTCTTACAGTAGTGCTGAGATTGTGTTTCTGATCCACCGAGCTGTGGTTTTTTTTTTTAACTCGAGCCCGTGTGACTAACATGGCTGCTCACCTCAAGCGAGCGTGATGTTCCTGAGCTGTGGTGTTTGATGTTCACTGCAAAAAATTCTCTTGTTGAGAGAAAATATCTATTATTTCTTATTAGACGTTTACTAGAACTCAAATATAAGATTTAGCTTTCTCCGAGACACTTTTACTAATTTCAAGCCTTAAATTCTTATTCTATTGGCAGATAATTTTGCTTCTTTCTAGAACTGAATGCTTAAAATAAGCAAAGTTATCTGCCAAAAGAATAAGAATTTAAGGCTTGAAATTAGTAAAGGCGCCTCAAAGTTAGCTAAATAATCTTATATTTGAGTTCTAGTAAACTTCTAATAAAAAATAGATAAATTCACCCATATTAAAGAGATTTTCTCTCAACAAGAGATCATTTTCTGCAGTGTATGGAAGGTTTAGGAGCTGCAGGTCTTTTCTCAGAGTTGGAACATAAGTGTCTCTCACATACACTCAGTAGCAGAACTGGACATGATGTCATCATCAAAAAGACCTGCAGGAATAAACTGAACCATCATCCCTCTCTCTCACACACACACACACACTTACACTCGGAGCCCCAGGAGAAGTTGCCCACATCGAGTCGAAGTGCACGGTATTTCTTATTCCCACCGCGAACCCTCACCGTGTGGATGCGCTTTGGGCCGAGCTGGAACAAAAATAAATAAAAGTTAAATAAACCCACACACAAGTTCCACAAACCACACCCACACCACCATCATGTGTCCATGTGTCAGTGTAACTATGACGGATCCTAACATCGGAAGGTCCAAAGCTTTGACCAAAACGGTCAAATACAGACCGACCTAAGGACGTGTTTACATCACTCACATGGACACCACACTGATCACCTGACAGCACACCACCACAATACAGTAACCATGGAGACAAAAGCATGAGTTTAAAGACTACCGACAGCTTCTCAACAGAGTCCTGATCAGGAAGTCCTGCGGAGTGTTTTACTGGATTAAATCAAATCCACATCTGAGAGACACACAGCGTCCTACTGTTCAACTAACACGAGCGGGGCCCGTTCGGTTCAGAGTCCCCTTCAGGAAGGAGTGAGCGAGCTTTAACACTGCAGTGGATTTATTATTTAACTGTGGAGAAAGTGAGTTACTTTATAGATTACGGTACCTGAAGAGGAACCACAGCATTACAGAACTAGACCGCGAAACACACAGAACATGGTTCCGTTAATATGGGTCATAAAATGACTGAGTCCCATTTCAGTGGATAAACGTCCAGAAGAGTGCGTCGAGTTTTAGTCACAGTGCACACAGTCAAGCTCACGCCTCATTACACTGTACAATATGATCAGACCTGAAAACACTGCCAGTTAAGATTTTATATTTTTTAAGGATGAACTCATTTCAATATTTTCTTTTTTTACAGACTTCAGTCCCAGAGGTAATAAAAGTGAACCACGCTCCACACTCATCTCGAACTCACTGAACCCTAAAGAATTAAGGCGTGCGATCTGTGACCGGACTCTTGAGCTGAACAACAAACCGGGTTAACTGAGCAGGACTTTCAGAATCATGTTTATTGGCCAAGTTTGTTGAAGCACACAAGGAATTTGGTTTCAGCAGTTCGTGTCTCATTAGTGATGCAAGAAAGAGAGAGCTTTTAAAAAAAATAATAAATGTAACTGATGTATATGTAATATGTACAAGACAGGGCTTGAAATTCGCGGTGGTCCGGTTGCCTGAGGTGACAGTCATTTGGCGGCGAGTAATTCCCGTCACTAGCCAGCCCAGCTAGCATATATAAAGTGAAGATTCAGACACACCGTCAACTAAAGCTGCCACGTTAAGCGTGAGTTAATTGATGCGTTTATCGGCAGGACGGAAAATACCAAAGAATTCCGAATCGTATCGTGTATGAGTCAGGCTGTGTTTTTTTCACTACTGCGCATGCATATAATGCATCTCATCGAATATCGCGGTAATCACGTTATCAAATTCAATAGATGTGGCCACATTACCCATTTAAACACGTGTTTTTGTTGTTTACATCTACCAAAACTACGTTGCGATGTGGAATTTTCTGAAAGGTGTACAGAAACCGCCGGAGATGGGGACAAAGCGACCTCGGTCTGAAGAGGAGAAAAAGGCTGCTGATAAAGCGTACAAGAAGGAGAAATGACAAAGGACTTATTAGCAAACGTGAGAGCAGGGTAGGCCTTGGTTACAATATGATTTCTATGGAATAATTCATTTTTCTCAAGTTGACTCCTAGTCAATATGAAGCTCCTAATGCTTTCTCTCATAAATGGTTAAATACAGAAAGCATGTTGGATATATTTTGGGTGCTACAGTCATGATGGTAAGTATATTTGCTTTCAATACTCGTACACCAAGTTTTCCAATATATTATTTGTTGATATATTATGGCGCTCTGTGTTGTTCTCATTTATGTATTTAACAGGATCAAAATACTCAGGTCTTGAAATAAATGCACATTAGTCATGAACAATGGTAACGACTCTTGTGTTATTTTTGACAAAAATAAAACTCATACATGAACACATTTTGGCGAGTTGGTTTTCTGTTTGGCGAGTTACTTTGGAAGGGAACTAGTAAAAAAAAATATATGAATTTCTCGGCCTGCAATACAGACATTACACAATATAAACATTTCAGAGCTGATCCAGAGACTCCACACAGCTCTGCGTGAGACCGCGCTCTGCGAGTGTGTGCTCCTCGGCACTGTACCTTGGTGTTGGATGGAGGCCGTCCGAGCTCATACTTCCTCTTCTTGTGGACGGGTTTGCGCTTGCCACCGGTCTTACGGCGTTTGTGCCAGTTATCCCTCGAGATACCTTTATAATAAAGCAAACACAGAAAGGAGAGTTAGTGCTCGAATCGTGGCGCAGCGTGGGGTAACGCAGCACACACTCGAGTGTTCAGTTCTCCAAGGTGAGTCTCAGCAGGGTTTACTCAGACTCCGCATTTCACTCATCACACACACTCGAGTCCTGGGGGGGGGCAGACTAAACACCTCGAACCCTCAGCACCGACCTGCACTTACAGCACACACACACACGAGTCCTGGGGGGGGGCAGACTAAACACCTCGAACCCTGAGGCCTCAACACTGACCTGCACTTACAGCACACACACACACTCTCCCACCCCCCCCCCCCCCGAACAGAACACAGCGAGGCCACGAGTTCCCTCACACACACTGAGCCCTCATCACCCTGAACCCTCCACAGCCTTTATGACAGCGGACTCCACTCCCAGCCCGGAACATCCCGAACCACAAACTACACCCAGCTGGAGCTCACAGATCCGACCGACACCAGAGCCCTCGGGTGATTCAGCGCCTCACTGTGCTAAGCTAACAGGCTAACCAGCGCCAGGCCAACCTGAGGGGATTCTCCAAAAACACAACCACCTCACACACACACACACACACACACACACTCTCTCTCTCACACTCTCACTGCGCGGAACTCACTTCACTTAAATCACGGATTCCCGTTAAACCCCGAGTGAGAGCGCGGTCGGTTTTGTCCCCCGCAGAGTGAAACTCGCAGCGCCGCCATGTTCACTCAGGACTCCGCTCCCGCGCTCTGTCTGTCCCTCTCTCTCATCATCATCATCATCATCATCATCATCACTAACCGCCCCGCGCGCCGCCACAGCGCGGATTAAAGCCCCCGCGGCCCGCGGACACTAAACGCAGAGCGGAAAGAGCCGGATGGCGGCGGATTGCTGCGCGGACAGGAGGAACACACACTCACCCATCTCCGGCGCCGGCTAGAAAGAGGACCCGCAAAGCATCATGGGCAGGTTTCAAGCGTCCACTTATCGCGAGATTCTGCGAGAAGAGAGCAGGTTTACGACGCTGTGACGTAATGAAAGTGGGACGGTAATACCCCCCCCCTTTATTAAATCCAAACAGAAACAAAACCACAGCTACTCTAAATATAACCTGAAAATAAACTCCTCAAACACACAGGGAGGCAGTGCGGAACACGGCAGAGGCCCTTTCTGTAACACTTTTTTAATTCACCTTATTATCCCGAGATAACTGTAGTATCTTTGTTGATATAAGAACTGACGCGAACACAGGACTTAGCTTTCTGTTGACTTTACTGAAACATGCACACATTACTTCAGTACCGAACAACTGAACCGACTGTCAGAACACTGGTATATGAATACTCTCTGAGTTACTAAAGGAGGTAGGTTTCCACCTAGTGGACATAAGATGAACTGCAATCCTATTTACTACATTCCTCCCCCCTTAAGCTATTACATTTTCTTTAATACCTAACTCCCAAATTACTGCATACTTCTGTAACCTAACAAAACTAACACCAAGTATAGAATACATCCTATACTATAACAAACATCAAGAAAATTTACCATAACCCTTACCACATAACCACCTTACAACCATTACAATTTTCTTTTGTCATTTTCACATTCAAGGCATTTTCTTTACAATGCATTTCTTTCTTCTTTTGTTTCCCACTTCCTCTTGTTTTTTGTTGAATAGGGCAGCGATCCGCCTACACCCCTTTGTGTGTGTATGTGTGCATGTGTGTTATTCCACATAATCCTTCAGGTAAGCAGGTTTCGACACAGTCCTTTGGGACCGTCGAACAGGTGCAGCTGTTTGTTGGGATGCCGCTTCGCTCACTGCAACTGGAGATGGAATGCTTGACACTGGTGATGTTGTGTTGTCTTGCAGATGTCCATCTGCAATGCAGCTTTGTCCCATTGCTGCCGGCTTCGCGATGACGGCAGCAGGGTCTGGGAATGACAGAGGCACTGTGGATGGTTCTGGCATTTCAGGTTCTTTAAAGTCTCTGTCCTCAGGCCTTGCCAGAGTCTGGTCCACATGCCTGCGCACTACAGTCCCATCTCCTAACATGACCTTGTAAGATACTGGTCCTGTGACTTGGGTGATGAAACCGGGAATCCATTTAGGCCCATGACTGAAGTTGCGTGTAATTACTGCGTCACCTACTTGAAAACTTCTCTCTGCTCTGTGTTTGTCGTGATTTTGCTTTTGACTGCACTGTTTTCGCTCCACTTTGGCTCTGAGATCTGGATGTCCCAAATCTAATGTTGATCTTAACCGTCTGCCCTGTAACATTTCAGCAGGTGACCGCCCTGTGGTGGACTGAGGAGTTATACGATAACTGAACAACACCCGCGACACCTTGGTGTGAATGGTGCCCTCACCTGCTTTCTTCATCATGGCTTTGAAGGTCTGGACTGCCCTTTCAGCACAGCCGTTCGAGGAAGGATGGTATGGTGCTGAGGTGACGTGTTCGATGCCATTGTTACTGAGGAACTTTTGGAACTCTGCACTCACAAAGCACGAGCCGTTATCTGACACGATCATCTCAGGTAATCCTTGGTTACTGAAACTCTTCCGCAGACATTCAATGGTGCTGGCTGAGGTGGCTGAATGTACCGGGTAAGCGTCCATTCATTTGGAATATGCATCCATCACGATTAAAAACGTGACCCATAAACGGTCCAGCATAATCAATGTGTAGCCTCTGCCATGGTTTGCTGGGCCACTCCCACGGGTGAAGTGGTGCTGAAGTGGGTACGTGGCGATGTTCTTGGCACATGCTACATCTCCTCACTACTGCTTCTATGTCGGTATCTAACTTTGGCCACCAGAAGTAACTACGGGCTAAGGCCTTCATTCTGGTGATGCCAGGGTGACTGTAATGTAACTGGCCTAGCAGTGCTTCACGACCTGGTGGCGGTACCACCACCCGTGACCCCCACAACACACACCCATCTTGCACACTTAACTCCGTCTTTCTTACTGTATAGGGCTGGAACGCTGGGTCTGTGTGTTGTGCCGGCCAACCCTGCTGGATGAACTGGCACACTCGTGACAGCACCGGGTCTTTGCGGGTCCACTGGCTCATGTCTTTGGCTGACACAAGCGTCACCTCCTCCATCATCAACACACGCTCCTCCTGCTCTTTCTTGGGGGACGACTGTGGCAGAGGGAGTCGGCTCAAAGCGTCTGCGTTGCTGTGGTGTTTGCCTGGCTTATACACAATTTCGTACTCGTATGCTCTCAAGGTCACGGCCCATCGTTGGATGCGAGGGGATGCCATCTGTGGCACTGCTTTCATCTCATTGAAGAGTGACAGTAGGGGTTTGTGGTCAGTGCAAATGACAAACTTCCTCCCGTATAAGTACTTGTGAAACCTCTGTATGCCAAACATCACCGCCAGTCCTTCTTTATCTAGTTGTGAGTAATTTGTTTCTGCTACTGAGAGGGTTCTTGACATGAAGCCAATTGGTCGCTCTTGCCCGTCTGGCATGCGATGTGACAACACCGCCCCTACCCCATAAGGCGATGCGTCACAGGACAGGACCAAGTCCTTCTCGCTATCGTAATGCACTAACACCTCAGACGACTGCATGAGTCTCTTAGACTCCTCAAATGCTCTCTCCTGCTCCTCATGCCAGTGCCACTTGGTCTCTTTACGTAGCAGCTTGTGCAAGGGAGCTAACAGTGTCGATAGGTTTGGCAAGAACCTGTTGTAGTAGTTGAGTAGGCCTAGGTACGCTCTCAGCTCTGTGATGTTGTTTGGTGCGGGTGCTTGCTGTATGGCTTTTACCTTGTTCGGCAGAGGGTGGAGCCCCGAGGCGTCCATGGTGTGTCCCAGGAACTCCGCCTCCCTCTCCAGGAAGGCGCACTTGTTGCGCTTCAGTCGAAGACCTGCCTCTCGTAGCCACTGTAGGACTGCCTTCAGTGTCTCCAGGTGCTCGTGATCACTCCGCCCCGTCAAGAGGATGTCGTCAAGGTACACTGCCACATTCGGGATGCCTGCCACCACCCCTTCCATCATCCGCTGAAAGATGGCTGGACTGGATGACACGCCGAATGGTAAGCGGTTCACCTGAAAAAGCCCTTTTTGTGTGTTAATGGTAACATACGGCTTTGAGGCCTCATCAAGCGTGACTTGTTGGTAAGCGTGACTGAGGTCTAGCTTTGTGAACTTCTCCCCTCCTGTCAGCTTCTCGAATAAGTCTTCCAATTTTGGTATTGGGTACTGCTCGAGCTTGGAGACTAAGTTTACTGTGAGCTTGTAGTCTCCACAAATGCGCACTGTATTGTCAGGCTTTAGCACCGGCACGATTGGTGCAGCCCACTCCGAAAACTTGGTTGGCTCTATGATTCCCTGCTCGGTGAGCCTCTCCAGCTCCCTTTCTACTTTCTGGCGCATGGCATAGGGCACGGGCCTGGGCTTGTAGAACTTGGGCGCCACAGCCTCGTTGATGTATATTTTGGCTGGTGGGCCTGTCCAGGTACCGAGCTCCTCCTTGAACACCTCTTCGTTCTGCTTAAGCACATTCGGCAAGGTTAGCTGAGGCTGGTCTAGCTTATTGACATACACACAGTTCATGTCTAACTCCCTGAGCCATGCACGGCCTAGCAGGTTTGGTCCGGTGCCTTCTACCACGACTGCTGGTAAGTCCTTGACTTTGTTTTGGTATGTCACGGCTACATTGACTGTCCCTAAGGTTGCGACTTTTTCACCTGTGTATGTTTTCAGGGTAATTGAGCAGTTCTGCAGTTCCTGTGCATTTCCAGCAGCCCACAATTTGCCATATTCAGCCTTTGTCAGTATGGTAACACTACAGCCTGTATCCACTTCGAATTTAACAGAGTGTCCATTTAAGTCTAAATGTGTGGTAATGGGGTCAACTTTTGTCATTCTTGAGCTTTTGATGTTGTGCATAGAAAACACTTCTTCATCACTGGATTGTGGATCAGGGGACTCTTCCACGTAATGTGCGTACTGCCTTTTTTCTTTCTTTGCCGTTCCCCTTTCTGGCTTCCCTCCCCCCTTAACCTGCCGCTGCTGGTCGCCGGGAGGTGCCGACTTGCACATCTTCTTTACATGCCCCTTCTTTCCACACCCATGGCACTTCTCGTTCAGGAAACGACAGTCCCGTGCCAAGTGTTCACCCCCACACCTATAACATGCTACTGGCGCACCCTTGTTTTGCCACTGTGGTTTTTCGTTCATCTTGTACACTGCCTGTGCCGCTGAATGTTTGTTTACACTTTCCGACGCTTTGGACTGCAAGTCACGTACATCTCTGTTCGCTGCTTCCATGGATTGTAGTAACTCCAAGGCTTTGTCAAACGTCAGCCCCGTCTCCGCTAACAATTTCCTCTGCATGCGATTATCCTCAATGCCACACACGAGCCTGTCCCTTAGCATCTCCTTCAGCTTGTCACCATAATTACAGTGTTTCGCCAGCTCCCTCAAAACAGCCACATACTCTAAAACAGTCTCATTAGCCGCTCTTGTCCTCGAATTAAACTTAAATCTCTGGACTATTTCACTGGGCTTCGGGTTGTAATGTGACTGGAGCAATGCGGTCAACTGCTCAAATGTTTTATCGCCTGGCTTTTCCGGGCTTAGCAAGTTCCTCATCAAACTGTATGTCTTGCTACCCACTGAGCTTAACAGTATCGCTCGCTTTCTCCCTGCGTCAGCGATCCCATTTGCCTCATAAAAGTGTTCCAACACCTCGCAGTATTCTTCCCAACTTTGACTTTGACTGTCGAAAGCAGTCAGGTTTCCTACCATTCCTGTAGCCATTCCCGCGCCGTTAACTGGAGAACCAGCAGCTCCCGCGTTGTTAGCCCCACTGCTAGCTGCTGTAGCCACTCGAGCCGCTTCTGGTCCCTCACGTTCCTACATTCGCTTAAAACCGTTCAAAAACTCTCAAACTGTTGTCCTTCCCAACAGCGTATTACGAGTTCACCGTTTTCCTCATCGCCAAAATGTAGTATCTTTGTTGATATAAGAACTGACGCGAACACAGGACTTAGCTTTCTGTTGACTTTACTGAAACATGCATACATTACTTCACGTACCGAACAACTGAACCAATTGTCATAGAACACTGGTATATGAATACTCTCTAAGTGAGTTACTAAAGGAGGTAGGTTTCCAGCTAGTGGACATAAGATGTACTGCAATCCTATTTACTACAGAGTGTGAGTTCTTAGCGTCTTTTTAAGTGCACACTGAAAAGTTGTCCCAAGAGCGTGCATGCTACACATTCTGTGTGCATGGACAAGGCATGACAGAAACACACACACACCCAAGAGCTCTTGAGGGTGCCTCAGGAAAAAGGGCCTGCAAGGAAAAACATCCTCTCAGAGGTCTGCTCAAGCTCTGGGTGGATGTGGTACAGGAACCTGGGCTTAGGCAGGGGCTTGGGATCAGGTCGGGCCTTGAACAGGGGCAAGGACACAGATAGAGTGTCCTTTATACGGTGGCACACACAGATGCAGCGGCTCAATGCTCTCCTTTTCAATGCTTTCTTTGGCTGGCTGTGTATATGTTGTTACTCATCATGACAACATTCTGCTGGGTGAACAACTTATATAGCCAGCAAAATCTTCTAAAAATATGATTATGGAGTGAACAAACTGCTACAGCCAAATTTTTCCTCTCCCACGACATCCCAGCAGACATAGCCAAGTGCCCGGGCTCGCCATGGATGACCATCCCCACAGGCAGGAGAGGGACAGGAGGCAGAAGCGAGGCTGCAGATCTGGTGTGCTGGTGAGGTTACAGAAGCCTCTTCCTAGTATTTTTCTTACCAAAGCAAGAGCCTTCATAAATAAGATGGACAAATTGAAGCTACAGGTTGCAGTAAACAAGATCATCAAGGACAGTTGCATTCTGCTAATCACAGAGACCTGGATTCATTCATTCATTCCAGATATAGCTATCAAGCTAGCGGGCTTCACAGTACACCATCATGATAAGACCAGGGACTCTGGTAAGAGCAAAGGAGGGGGCTGTGTCTGCTTGTAAACAACAGCTGGTGTACTAACACTAAGACTGTAGACAGCCACTGCCCTCTGGATTTTGAATATGTAACTGTTAAATGCAGACCCATATATCTTCCTCAGGAGTTTACTGTGGTCATGATAACAGCTGTATACATTCCACTTGATGTTAATGCTAACTCGACTTTTGGTTATTTACATACAACCCCGATTCCAAAAAAGTTGGGACAAAGTATCAATTGTAAATAACAATGGAATGTAATGATGTGGAAGTTTCAAAATTCCATATTTTATTCAGAATAGAACATAGATGGCATATCAAATGTTTAAACTGAGAAAAT
>JAPEIY010000009.1:41716090-41729672 GCA_026122135.1 Cathorops aguadulce | reverse complement strand
ATATTTTTGTCTCATTTGTTTAACTGGGTTCTCTTTATCTACTTTTAGGACTCGTGTGAAAATCTGATGATGTTTTAGGTCATATTTACGCAGAAATATAGAAAATTCTAAAGGGGTCACAAACTTTCAAGCACCACTGTACATTTGGTGTTGTTCGTAGGCATTTTTTTTCTCAATCTTTCACCCAAAATCCTGCAACTTCACCAGGTCTACCAACTTTACCCAGCGAGGAGGAGGAGTGATGTTCGAGTCTTCTGGAAAAACTTGGGTAACTGTGGTTTTCCTTTCCTTTTCCTTGTTACTATGGTGACAAAATATCCCACCCCAAAAACCATGAGCGTGAACAGGACAGCAAGAGTAAAACCATCTCAATTCCAACACGCATAAGTGGTGATATTTAGGACGTCTGGGTGGGACGACCTGCTCCAAATTTTCCTTTCCCCTCTCACTGATTGTCATCTGGCAAATTTGGTCTGGATCCAAGCCGGAGATGTGGTAATGATCAGGGCTTTGGGGAGGGACGGTTTGTCACCATGACTACTGAACAACTTTAATTTAAACAAAGTTGCTCAAGTTTTCATCATGAAAATACTCTTGGTGTCACACGGTGGGCAAAACCGAGATGGGATTCAACATACCGATGTTAAGGGCAGTTGGGCAAGTCATATCACCTTGATCTCAAATTAGAGCTGCTTATGTTGTCATGGTGACAAAACGAACTTCCAAAAAAAAAAAAGCCTCTAAAATCACCAGTTCCCAGCGTCAGGACTGGAGCCATTTCAGCAGTCAGGGACCAACAGCTTTTGAGTCAGCATACCTGTACGATGACTCACTCAGTTCACGGTACGATTCGAAATCACGACATTGGGATCATGATTTACACAACATTTTTTGAAAAAAATAGAGACCTGTGCAGGTCCAAGCTCAGCCTTTGTCTGATTGGGAGACAGATGCTATGGTACAGAAATAGAAAAAAAAAAAAAAATAGGCTGCTCAGAAATGTGTCAACACCAGGATTTGAACTGACATTGCAAAATCCATTCCCTTCCTGGACAGTGCTCTAGACCGCTTAGCCACAGAGCGTTACATCACAAATGGAAGTTATGGAACATGGTGCTTAGGTAGTCAGTGCACCGTGGTGCCACACCGCAACTGTGGAATCGCTGAGTGGAATACCTGAGGCTGGCTAGCCAATTACATTCTTAAACACGCTTGAACTCGGTTAACCACACACACGCCTCTATAGGGTTCACCAAAGAGAGATTAAATAAAGAAAACTTTGTTACCCCCCTCCAAAAACAAAACATCAAAAATCCCTTCACAATTTAATATCGGCGACATCTTGGCATCACGTATAACGCGTTTCACATGAATCTCATGAACCATCCAGGAGGAGCATGTTCAAATTCATCGTGTGTCAAAACACACATATTCAAAACCCTATTCTTTCCTTGGCCAGTTGGTGGCGCTATACCAGACAAGCTCATAACGGCTAAAGAGAATCAGAATCATATTACAAGATATCAAGTTCAACATTCAGCAATATCTTGGCATATTATATGTTATATTATTTCAACATATTACAACATATCAAAAATCCCTTCGCAATTTAACATCAGCAATATCTTGGCATCATGTCTGCCAAGTTTGACATGAATCTGATGAACCGTCTAGGAGGAGTACGTTAAAAATGACCATGTGTAATTTCACTCCAAATGGCCTTATGACATCATCATTCCAAAGTTCTACCCATTCATTTCAATGGGAAATGGAAAAAGGGGTGCTATGAAGTCCCTGGGCCATGCCCGGGGCCAAAAGTCTGTGGCTGAGTAGTGGTGACAATGACTGTTGTTTGTATCAAATTTCATGAGTTTTGGTGCAAGGGAAATGCCTCAAATAAGGCCAAACGTGGCATAATAATAATAATAATAATAATAATAATAATAATTTTATTGGAAAAAATACAAAATACTTCCAATCACAGAAATACAATTTACCTTTTGTTTGTTTGTTTGTTTGTTTTTACCAACAGCCAAAACAAAACACTGATAAGAATGTAGAAGAAAATAAATCAACTTAAAATTTTTAAATTAAATTACAGAGTGCAGTGTAATAGACAATGAACAATCCCCCAATCGCATTGGCTTTCCTGGGACTTCTCCATGGTGCTTAAATATTCGTCTGCCTATCTTCACTATTTGGGGAATAAAACATATAAATTCCCTGACACCTTGCTTGCGCACAAACATCTTGGGTTCCTGCATCAGCTTAAATATATACATGGGGCTCTGGATGGATGTTTGCTTGCCACCAACATCCAAACAGCATTGATTCATTTTGGATCTGGAATCGTAACATCAAGTGGACTGTCGTTGAGAGGCACTCTGTTGACTTTACGAACTTATGTTCCATAAATTTAGTTAAAACTTCACAGAATTGTCCTTCCTCAAGAAATGCGCAGTTTGCTTTATGAAATGTGTGATCTCTGAATTAAAAAAGCACCCTACATTAATGACTTGATCACAGATGTTGACATAGATCTACTATATTTAACTGAAACTTGGCAAATAGCAAATGATTTTCTGGCTTTAAATGAAGCTACTCCTGCTGGATATATGTATATGGAGAAGCCACATTTAACTGGGTGGGGAGGTGGTCTTGCTGTGATTTATCGCTCCAGTTATAGGATTGTATCTATGCCCTTGCAGGATTTTTCATCATTTGAATGTCTTGCTCTGAAACTTATTGGTGGTCTACCTCTACTGCTTTTGCTCATTTACCGGCCTCCCTGAGTTTCCTCTGTTTTTATGAATTAATTGTCTGAGTTGCTATCAACAGTCAGTGCTCCATGTCCATCTATAATGGTGCTTGGTGATTTGAACATTCATGTTGACTCAGATAACTGTGATTTTGCTAAAAACTTTGTGGTTATGCTTGATGATATGATAAGATAAGCCCTTTATTGTCACTAGTCACATGTACCAGCAAAATTAGCCGTCAACCTGTCTGTACATATACAAACATACAATTGACATAGGGTAGACAAGATAGGAAGACAGGGATGAAAAATACAGAATGACATGAGGAAAGAGGAGAAAAAAACATCCCCCACCCCAGCTAGCATGTATATAGCGGACCACTGGTGGCGTTTGGACGGCAAGCCACCGGTGGTATGCCAACTGTGGCCCGACATCGGACCACTGACAGTTACAAAACACACATCGGGTCATCGGCGGATTTTGGTTGGCAATCCGCGATGGTGCGCAAGTACAGCTGCACTGTCAAGGCGGTGGCATGCCACCTTCGGACCGCTGGAGGCCCGCTACTGTTACGTTCTACTCATTCAGTGCGCGCGATAGTGGCGGCTTGCCACCAGCGTTGCCAGATACTACTGACGTTTTCAGCACAAAATATGTTGAAAACCCGCCAAAATGCACTAAAACCGCCCAATCTGGCAACACTGCTTGCCACCCTCGGACCGCTGGAGGACCGCTAGACTGTCACTCTACCCGTTTTTCAGCATAACGACAGCGTTAAGACTCGAACCAGACATATTAAGGTGACTAGGTAAGTAAAACATCTCTTCTCCATATCTCCACTATTTTAATTAATACATAAATATATACATCAATATCTACATAAAAAATAATGTAGCCTATGTAGAGCGTAAGGCTGTTTCCAAAATGTTGCCTTTTTGTTGTGTGGCAAGCCGGTCACTGTGTTAGCAGTTTGATGTTAAGTGTAAGTACAGTGTACAGTAATGTAAGTATTTTCATTATAATTTTTCAACATATCTGAGGTAAATGTTGACGTTCGGGTTGACTCGATGTTATTTCCACTGTCACTGTGTTAGCAGTTTGAGGCTAAATGTAATGACAGTGTAATGTAGGTATTTTCTTATTAATTTTTCAACATATATGAGGTAAATGTTGATGTTCTGTTTGATTCTGTGCCATTTCCAATGTCGCTGTGTTAGCAGTTTGATGCTAAATGTTATTACAGTGTAATTTAGGTATTTTCTTATCAATTTTTCAACATATCTGAGGTAAATGTTGATGTTCTGGATGACACTGTCATTTCCACTGTCACTCTGTTAACAGTTTGATGCTAAATTTTATTAGAGTGTAATATTGGTATTTTCTAATTAATTTTTCAACATATCTGAGGTACATGTTAACATTGTCGGTAATTCTGTGACACTTCCATGCTCGCTGTGTAAGCAGTTTGATGCTAAATGTTATTAAAGTGTAATTTAAATATTTTCGTAATTATTTTTCAACACATATGAGGTAAATGTTAACGTTAGGGATGACTCTGTCATTTCTACTGTCACTGTGTTAGCAGTTTGAGGTTAAATGTAATTACAGTGTAAAATAAGTATGTTCCTAATAATTTTTCAACACATCTGAGGTAAATGTTAGCATTTTAGGTAATTCTGTGGCATTTCCATGCTCGCTGTGTAAGCAGTTTGATGCTAAATGTCATTACAGTGTAATTTATGTATTTTCTTATCAATTTTTCGACATATCTGAGGTAAATGTTGATGTTCTGGATGACTATGTCATTTCCACTGTCACTGTGTTAGCAGTTTGATGCTAAATTTTATTAGAGTAATGTAGGTATTTTTCTAGTGTGTGGTTAACTACAAGCTAAGCCGGCTTGTAGAGTTACCAAATCGTAGGCCAGTAGGATAAACAAAGTACATATCGAATAAGTGGCTGCGCTGGAATATTTTACTCACACATGATAAATGTAAACAAACAAAAACAATTTGGCTAGCCTTCTGGTGTTAGTTTCTCGACAACATCGTTGCTAACTAAGTTAGCAACTTACTTGGTTGCAATACAATTTCCCATAGGAAACGCAACGATGCTAGCAACGATGCTATCGAGAAATGGGGTATTGATCAACAAGCAGTTTTAGATGTCGTGGGTTGATGGGCAAAGACAAATCACAGTATAACTTTTTCGAAATTAAGACTACTGGGTTTTATTGATGGCGTATGAGGTTTAACACAGGTCCTGTCACCAACAAGTGGTTAATTACAGCTCCGTTTTAGTTTCACCAACTCTGGTAGGCCACCCTCTCTCGAACAAGCCTTGGCTGTTTTATCATACCCATTTGCTAGCCCCACACGTTTCTGTTTTGTTTCTGTCAGCTGCTACTGTTTGTGTTTTAAGACATCCAACGGATGTGTAGTGATAGTCCTAGAGGACTAGTTCTGCACACAAGTCGTTACACTCATCACCAGCTGCGATCAATATAACTGCACACAACTCGCTAGACTCACCACCAGCTGAAATCAATGGAACTAGATCTTCACGTCCTGCCCCCCTCCAAGGACGGTGTTGTGTGTCGTAAATTAACTCCGCGTCATTTAATAAATGTACTTAATTTAACACGTTATGTTTAGTTTTTGTTGTTGTTGTTTTTTTATCGTATGCATGATAGCATTCATAAACAGAACGCGCGCACATCCTACTGTAGGTACTCTGACTCTGATTCACTGATGAACCTAAGTCGTGTTAGTACCGGGGTCCACCTAGTGGATGGGATGGACACAAACTACATTGCCACAGAGAGCTAGGCAGCTGAAAGGTCAAATATTCAAAATAGGCTACTTCATGATAAATAAATATACATCACGAAGAGGGGATGTTAGGCTTACTATATATGGAAATGAGGAAATGGTTACATGTAGGGTTATAAACCATTCCAACACCCTGAACATATTACACAACATATTAGGCCTACTTTGTCTTTTTTAGGCCATCACAATTTTCACAGCTCTGTGTGTGTGTGTGTGTGTGTGTGTGTGTGTGTGTGTGTGTGTGTGTGTGTGTGAGAGAGTGAGTTGATGCAGCTGTTGTGAAGAACAGATAGTGATGTTTTTTTTCTCTCTTTATAGGTGACCAACAACAGTCTGTAGGCATACACTGTAAGGTAATTTCGGAATTTAATTTAATAGGCAACACTCGTGGCACAATGTCCAGTTACTGGAGCAAACGTAGAAGAATAGCTAGAGGGGTGGAAATGGATTTACAGAGCCTCGCTTCCTCTTCAGCAAAGTGTGGGGGGGAAGGGGTTTATGAAGTGACTGAGGCCAGGGTACAATTTTCCCATGAGGGTAGTGGGGACTATGTCCTACCAGGACAGAGCAGCACTGCAGTGTGTGAGCAGGCCCATGACAATGATGATGATAGTGATGGTGGAGTGAGTGATGATGATGACGAGAATGACGATGATGATGATCATGACAGCGACGACACACAAAGTCAGTTAGCACAGTGGGCAGTTAGGAGAAGGATCAGCCATGCTGCGTTAGGAGATCTACTATCCATTCTGTCTGGCAAAATTCATGGGTTGCCAAAAGATCCAAGAACATTACTGAAAACAAAAACCACTCATGATGTTAAAAGTGTTTCAGGTGGTACTTACTATCATTTCGGTTTTAATGACGCCATTTCGTCTCATCTTTCCGAAAACAACAATCCTTTGCCTTTAACAATACAAGTGAACATTGATGGCCTGCCCCTCTACAAAAGTTCAAATGCCCAGTTCTGGCCAATTTTAGGACTAATTGAGTGTTTCAAAAATCAGGTACAAACAAATAAGGATCCTTTTGTTATAGGAATTTACTTTGGAAATCACAAACCGACAACCCTTGATTTTCTGACAGACTTTGTTAGTGACGTAGGTCTTCTGGAGAGAGATGGCTTCTGTTACCAGGGTGCCTCTGTTTCAGTCGCCCTGTCTGCAGTAGTTTGTGATGCACCTGCACGTGCGTTTATCCGAAGTTCAAAGGGTCACACAGGATTTTTTAGCTGTCACAAATGCCATCTAAAGGGAGTAACCTATCAGGGTAGGATGACATTTCCACAACTTGATGCACCTGCTCGACTAGACAGTGATAATTTGGAGGAATTAAATGATGATCAGCATTTCACTGGATTTAGTCCATTCAGCCTTCTGTCTATAGGAATGGTCACACAGTTTCCTCATGACTACATGCATGTGGTTTGCTTAGGGGTAGTGCGGAAACTTTTGTACTTCTGGATGAAAAAACCATTACACACTCGCATAGGTACGCCTGCTGTACAAGAGCTGTCAACTGAACTCTTGCGCTATCGTTCCCATCTTCCAAGTGAGTTCAACCGTAAGCCCCGACCTCTGTCCGAATTTGAGAGATGGAAAGCTACTGAGCTTCGCTCATTCCTACTATATACTGGGCCAGCATGCTTAAAGGGTAGAGTGCCGACACCAATTTATGACAACTTTATGTTGCTGTCTGTGGCCATGACCATCTTACTTAGTGTCACTTTAGTGGGAGATAAGGCAGACTATGCCCACACCCTACTCTTGGCATTTGTAAAGCACTGCAGCGAAGTCTATGGTAGGGAGTACGTTGGGTACAACATGCATGCATTAGTTCACCTTAGTGCACAAACAGAGAAGTATGGAGTGTTAGACAACGTATCATGCTTCCCATTTGAGAACTTCCTTGGGCAGCTAAAACACATGATCAGAAAGCCAAACAAGCCACTAGAACAGGTCATCCGCCGCTTGTCTGAGAGGAGCTTTAAGTCCAGCAAGTGTGTTACTAGTGTGAAGTCCAGTCTATCCATCGAGCATTTCACTGGCCCTGTACCACCTCATATTAGTGTCATCAAACAGTTCAAAAAAATGACTGTTCAGAGGGCCGTCATTCAGGTTTCAGCCAGTGACCGTTGTGTGGAGCTAGCTGGGGGAAAGATAGTGGTAATTGAGAACATCGTAGTTGACAACAAGGCAGACGTCCACATAGTGTTTAGGCCATTCACAAAGCTCTGCAACCTCTTCCACTATCCCCTTGAATCCTCTGAAGTTGGCATCTATCATCTATCTGCCCTGACACCCCAACTGCACCACACTCTAGCTGCACACATAAAGAGGAAATATGTCCTCCTTCCAGTTAAGGATGGTTTTGCTGGGCTACCAATGGTACACCAGTAGGACTGCTGTTTTGTATGTTCGCGTGAGTGTCACAGTTTTGTTCAGTTTTAACAGCTGATATGTTGTATCTGCACATATCCTAAATCTCATGAATGGATTGAATGTTTTAGAAATTATAGTAGATAATTTTG
This sequence comes from Cathorops aguadulce, assembly GCA_026122135.1. Lineage (NCBI taxonomy): Eukaryota > Metazoa > Chordata > Actinopteri > Siluriformes > Ariidae > Cathorops > Cathorops aguadulce. Next base: position 41,721,549 of record JAPEIY010000009.1, on the reverse strand, counting down.
TATTCACAAGTGTCCAAACTCATGTGGAATTGCTGTAGCAATTGTTATTATATTATTATATATGTATTGAGCATTAACATGTCACTATTTCTCCCTTCAACAGACATACAAGATACATCATACAAGATATTTTTATTTGATTTATTTTATTTATTTTTATTTATGTATTTAGTTGTGTCCTTCCCCGAGGAGGGGTTCATTTTTACTGTACCCAACACATGGATTCAATCAAATAATAAATGCTATTGGCCACCATACCCATCTCAAGAAAAAGTCAAGAAGGCTGCCGTAGCAAATGAATCCCCTGACCCCCAGACATGGACCTTGCACCCAGTAGTTATTCTCAAAGTCAAAGGTAGGATTTGTGTATATTTACACATCATAATGCAGTGTTTCGCTTTGGGAGAAAATGTTTCAGGTTAACTATTTGAATGTTGTTTGTTTGATTTTGTTGTTGTTTCATATAGACACGTATGAAAAGGCCCACAATTTCTATGTGAAGGCAAAAAAAGGAGAGTCATTGGATTCCACCGATGATGACGTGAAAAGAAAAAGGAAGTAAGATCATATTTTTTCATAATGATGTGCAATATTATATTAAAAGGGAAGAAAATCTGGTGCCACACGGATGTCTTTTTTTAAAATAATAACAATAATAATAATACTTCTTATTTAGTTAGTTATTTATAGAAAGGCAGAGTATGTGTTTACCTGTGTAACATTATGCCATTTATAACTAACCATAAATTCACCAATGATATTGCCCTTAACTCTTTGTAATTTGTGTCATCTCAAGGCCAAATATGAAATTTTCCCTGCCCGACTACTTGAGTGAAGACGATGACCATCAGAATCTCCCCCTGCCTCCAAAAATCCCAAGAGCACCAGTAAAAAAAAAACTATTCCAAATACAGGTTAGTGATCTCCCTGAAAAGAAATTCCATGTTCTTTATATATTTATTGCTTCGTCATGGTCTTTATCTCCTCTCTCTATCATGGTCTCTTTGACTTTTTGTGCACACACATTTGCCACCATGCCCTCTGCATACCATTGCTTTGTTCATTGTTCATTTTATAAGTTGCTTTAAAAGTGCCCGTTAAGTGTAATGTCATACCATTGCAGTAATCATTTCACTAAACACGCCTTTACTTTTCCAATCTGTTCAACAGAGTTGACCACCGTTACTGCACTGCCAGCTGCACCACAGCACTCCGCCAATGTTATCAACTCCAGCCATGCTGGTAAATACACAATACTGTGCCTATTGACAGTCCACATCCCTCTCCAAATGCCAGCTGCTTTGTTCATTGTGGAATGTGGTGTAGTTAAATGTGTTTGTGTTTTGGAAAGGTATTGCATTACCTTACTCTTCACCTTTTGCTTTGGTAGTATAAAACATCTTGATGGTAGTAAAAAAGGTAACAAATTGTTGTATGAACCCTGCCATTGCAGTAATCATCTCACTAAGTATGCCTTTTCATTTTCCAATCTGTTCAACAGGGTTAACAAGTCAGACCACCTCTCCTCCGTCAACTTCGGCCACATCTCTGCCAGTACCACCCCAGCAAGGTAGAACTGCATTTTCATTAATCTGGCACCAATATTAACAATTTCAGTCTCAACTTCTTTACATTACATACACTTTTTGTGTCATACCAATTCTAATCTATTCTTTTTGATTCATAGATTTTTGCAGACTTGTTCTGCAGCACCTCCGCACAATTGAGGAGGAGCTGAAGGAGGTGAAGCAGCAGGTGGCGGTCAACACATCCATGCTACAGAAGCTGGGTGGTGGTGGTGTGGCAGATCTTGGCCTCGTAGAAGACAGCAACATGCCAATGAGCAATGTTGAGGACCTGGACGAGCTGGAGAGGCGGCTTGCATCTGATGGGGACCTAAAAAATCAACTGGTATGTCTTTTTAAATGTTTTGCAATATGATTTGTAGGTATGCAATTCCTAGCCTGGCTCTCGTAATGAATGTGGCTCTGCCTTGCTTTAATGTTGACTACTCAATGATTCAAAAATGCCATTCAAATCATGGAATGGATGTCGGGAACTGAGACCATGTGAGCATCTGAAACAACTGTCGCGTTTCACATCTCTTTTCCCTTCCACTACATTTAAATGTTGACTACAACATATATTGAGAGCCAGGTTATCTACGTCCTTGTTTTGTTGTTAAACTTGAATCTCATTCCCAAGTGGAGCGTTTTGTGCTGAATACATGACATGTTGTCCATTTTTGTCATCATATAGCAAAACAGCTTAAGCCGAAAACAGCTAAGATGTTTGACTGGGAGTTATGCCACGGTAATTTTGGTCTTTGCATTTCAGGTGAACATGCTTGCTATTTTGGGTGGGAAAACCACCAAGGACGCAGTGAAGAGGATGCTGGGCCGGGCTTTCAGGAGGTCCCTGGCGCTCCAAATTAATTGGACAGGCGCAGCTGGAAAGGTCGCTTTCAAGTCCCTTCACCTGAAGAGCGTGTTGCACAGTAAGTGATTTTGTGAAACTGTTGTGAATGTGTTCAAGTATACAGGTCCTTCTCAAAAATATTTCAGGCCTTTTATTGTTTGCCAGAAATGAAACCCCATTGAAAATCAATGGAATGTTATGTCTGGTGATTTAGAATTCCCATAACCACCAAAGCACCAAAACGTGGTATGGAAATCTATGGGGTATAATGAAGAGGGAAGCGTGAGTCACCAGATCAAAAAACAAAAAACAGCTGACAGCATGAACCTTTTCATGATATGCTAATTTTTTGAGATAGTAATTTTGGGTTTTCATGAGCTGTATGCCAAAATCATTAGTATTAAAACAATAAAAGGCCTGAAATATGTCAGTTGGTGTGCAATGAATCTAAAATATATGAAAGTTTAATTTTTATCATTACATTATGGAAAAGAATTAACTTTATCACAATATGCTAATTTTTTTTTAGAAGGACCTGTATAACCCCTGGCAAAAAAAAGCATTTTGTGAGGGCACGCATACACATTGATGGAGATTACCATACCACGTTTTGGTGCTTTGGTGTTTTTGATATTCTAACTCACCAGAAATAAAACCCCATTGAAAATGAATGGGATGTTATGTCTGGTGAGTTAGAATATCAATAACACCAAAACATGGTATGGTAATCTATGGGGTATAATCAAGAGGGAAGTGTGGGTCACCAGATCTACAAACAAAAACAGCTGACAGTAAAGCATCAAGGATATCTGGGCTTCCATAAGTCCCATGCAATGCCCCTGCCATTGACTTCAATGTTAAACGCATCATGGCAGTGATTAAGTAAAAGACATTTCTAACCAAATATTAAACATTGACATGTTATTTAGAAAGTACAGAATTTCAACTGATTTGATGTGACCCGAATTTCTTTTTTTTTCTGAAAGAAAATGGTGATTTCAGAAAATATTCTAATTTTGTGAGATACTTAATTCCTGTTTTTTTGGAGTTGGAAGCCCAAAATATGTAAGAATAAATAGTTTGAAATGTGGGCCATGAATCTATAATCTATGAAAGTTTAACATTATTGATAGAATTATGGAAATAAATTAACTTTTTCACGATATTCTAATGTTATGCCCAGCACCTGTATATTCATCCATACACATCTCACTTTCTCTTTCTTTTACAACAGGAGCTGTTCGGAGAGTGGTCAACACAGCCACTGAAGAGGAGCTACAGAAAGAAGTTTCTTTGTATTTGAAGGGGGCGGCTGACAGGGAGGGAGGGAGAAAAGACCGACGGAAAAGGGTGGTGAATGGCGATGGGGAGGTTGTTGCGTAATGCTTAATTTCTCTACGCATTTATTTTTAATGTTCATTTGTTTTTTGTTATGTTTATGTATTTTATGTTTATTTCACCCAATCAAAAACAACCAAACAAAAACTTGTTTCAATGAGGCCATGTTGGCCATTATTAAACTTTTTTCACGTAAAAAAATAAACAAAATGTATTGAACTAATAGCCTATGTGTGGTGAGTCTGTGTGATAGTTGCTGAGGATATGTGTTTGTACTGGATTATTATAGAACACATTATAGGTTGCTCATCGGCAGGCACTGTCTTTACTTTGGTAAATTTTGGTAACTTTGCAAAGCCCAGTAAATAAGTGTATTTTTTTCTGATTGAGGGCAAATGGAAAGTGTTGTAATGCATTAGATGACTATTTTAGTACATCATTTGAATTATTATGGCCATAAATAAGACCATAAAGGCCATAAATAAGGCCAATTAGAAGCTGGTGGCCCACCATCGGTTCTCTGGTGGTCCGCCGGTGGCTCAAAAGCGGCACAAGGGCGGCCCTTTATCGGCAGCCGCTTTTGAGCTGCCGGCAGACCACCAGAGAACCGATGAGCAAAACTCCAGCGGGCCACCGGTGGATACCGCCGTTGGACCGCCAACTCTGCCGCTAGTGGGCCGCCAGTGGGCCGCTAACCTAATGCTATCTGAAATGTGTAATTTATTTTATAATGCGACTCTCCATGCAATAATTTATTTATAATGTGCAATTACTCATTTCATAATGTGACTCTCTCCGTGCAAAAGTTTATAATGTGCTACACTTTTTTCAAAAATGACTCTTCGTGCAATAATTTATAATGTGCTACACTTTATTTCATAACATGTCACTCTTCGTGCAATAATTTAAATTTGCAATACCTAGTAATATGACTTTCTCTGTGCAATTACCTCACTCCATAATGTGAACACAACACAAATGCCTCAGGACTGTGCACCTCCCCCCCCCTTCTCTACACACTGTTTGCACAGTCATTGGAGTTGCTTTTAATCTCATTGTACATGTGTATAGTGACAAAGGCATTCTATTCTATTTTCTCAGTTTAAATGTCATTCATGTTCTATTCTGAATAAAATACGGAATTTTGAAACCTCCAAATCATTGCATTCCATTTTTATTTACAATTTGTACTTTGTCCCACCTTTTTTGGAATCAGGGTTTTATTTCTGCAACAAAATGCACAATGATGGCAGGTCACTATTATTGTGCGCGTCTCTGTCAGAAGGGAAGGGGGGGGTGCGCTCATAGATGTGGCGTGTGTATCTGAGTGCATACTTGTCAGTCTGTGTGTATGCATATGACTGTGTACGAGTGTGCACACAGCAAATTGAGAGTTGAATTCTTGGTGTTAAACTAGACATACACTAAGAGTTAATTATACTCTGGCTAGAGTAAATCCATTATAATTCACTCAGTCAATAAATAGTTGTTAGAACAGAGTGCAAAAAGGAAGTGTCACTAAATCAAACCTGTAAGTGTAAATTTTAAATATTAACTACGAACTTCTTACTCTAAACTCTGATCCTGTATTTCACACCTTAAAGTGATGGTTCGGAGTAAATTCAACCTAGGGTCATTTGAACCGTGACATCCAGCCAAGTAGCCCACCCGAAGTTTTTTCTACCTTGGCCGAATATTAGCCG
>JAPEIY010000009.1:41106960-41117590 GCA_026122135.1 Cathorops aguadulce | reverse complement strand
GAGGACACAGGAGGGTGTGGGGGGACGTAGGAGGATGCAGGATGGGGTGAGAGGACGCAGGAGGGTGTGGGGGGAAGCAGTCGGGTATGGGGGGGACACAAGAAGGGATGTAGGAGGATGCAGGATGGGGTGAGAGGATGCAGGAGGGTGTGAGAGGATGCAGGAGGGTGTGAGAAGGTGTAGTACGATGCAGGGGTGTGTGAGAAGGTGTAGTAGGATGCAGGAGGGTGTGCGAGGGTGTAGTAGGATGCAGGAGGGTGTAGGAGGATGCAGCAGGGTGTGGGAGGACGCAAGAGGGTATGAGAGGGTGTAGGAGGGTGTGGGAGGATGCAAGAGGGTGTGGGAGGGTAGAGGAGGATGCAGGACCATATGAGAAGTTGTAGGAGGACGCAGGACCGTATGAGAAGTTGTAGGAGGATACAGGAAGGTATGAGAGGTTGTAGGAGGATGCAGGATGGTGTGAGAGGTTTTAGGAGGATACAGCACGGTGTGAGAGTGTGTGGGAGGATGCAGGAGAGTGTGGGAGGACGCAGGAGGGTGCACGAAAGTGCAGGAAGACACAGGACTTTGTGAGAAGGTGCAGGAGGATGCTAGACGGTGTGAGCAGGTGTAGGAGGATGCAGGAGGGTGTGAGAGGGTGTAGGAGGATGCAGGAGGGTGTGGGAGGATACAGGAGGGTGCAGGAAAGTGCAGGAGGACGCAGGTTGGTGAGAGAGGGTGTATGAGGACGCAGGAAAGTGCAGAAGGACACAGGATGGTGTGCGAAGGTGCAGGAAGACACAGGACATAGAGAGGGTGTAGGAGGACGCAGGAGGGTGTAGGACGCTGTGAGAAGGTGCAGGAGGGTGTGGGAGGATGCAGGACGGTGTGATAAAGTGCAGGAGGGTGTGGGAGGATGCAGGAGGGTGTAGGAGGACTCACAAGGGTGTGAAAGGATGCAGGAGGGTGTAGGAGGACGCAGGATGGTGTGAGAAGGTGCAGGAGGATGCAGGATGTTGTGGGAGGATGCAGGATGGTGAGAGAGGGTGTAGGAGGATGCAGGATGGTGCGAGAAGGTGCAGAAGGATGCAGGATGGTGTGAAAGGGTGTAGGAGGACACAGGAGGGTGTAGGAGGGTGCAGGACGCTGTGAGAAGGTGTGGGAGGGTGTAGGAGGACGCAGGACGGTGTGAAAGGACGCAGGACGGTGTGAGAGGACGCAGGAGGGTGTAGGAGGACTCACAAGGGTGTGAAAGGGTGTAGGAGGATGCAGGACGGTGTGAGAAGGTGCAGGAGGACTCAGGACGTTGTGGGAGGATGCAGGAGGGTGTGAAAAGGTGCAGGAGGACAGAGGAGGGTGTGGGAGGACACAGGACTGTGTCACAAGGTGTAGGACAGTGTGAGAGGATGACGGAGGGTGTAGGAGGACGCAGGACGGTGTGAGAGGGTGCAGGAGGACGCAGGAGCATGTGAGAAGGTGCAGGAGGGTGTGAGAGAATGCAAGACAGTGTGAGAGGGTACAGGAGGGTGTGAGAGGAGGCAAGACGGTGTGAGAAGGTGTAGGAGGATGCAGGATGGTGTGAGAAGGTGCAGGAGAGTGTGGGAGGACGTAGGAGGGTGTGGGGGGACGCAGGAAGGTGTAGGAGGGTGCAGGAGGACACAGGACAGTGTGAAAAGGTGCAGGAGGATGCAGGACGGTGTGAGAGGGTGTAGGAGGATGCAGGATGGTGTGAGAGGGTGTAGGAGGACGCAGCATGGTGTGAGAGGACGTAGGAGGGCGAAGATATTCCTCCTACACCGTTCTGCACCCTCTTACACCCTTCTAGGTCCTGTTTTGCTCTCTTATGCCCTCAAACGTGTGTGTGCGTGTGCAGAATGCTCGCCTGGACCCAGAGGAGTACTTCACGAAGCAGGAGCGAATTGGGAAGGGTTCATTTGGCGAAGTCTACAAAGGCATCAACAACCGCACTAAAGAGGTGGTGGCCATCAAGATCATTGACCTGGAGGAGGCTGAGGACGAGATCGAGGACATCCAGCAGGAGATCACCGTCCTCAGCCAGTGTGACAGCCCCTTCGTTACCAAGTACTACGGCTCCTACCTCAAGGTACACACACACACACACACACACACACACACACCAGTGCTACATGAGTGAGCTAATTTTATCTTGTGAAATCGGCTGTGACTCAAACGCTCAGTAGTGTTCTCACTGGAGCATCACACAGAACCCGTCTGCTGGGCGTAATGTAAACATTTAATTAAATTTCATTTGTTGATTTTTATTTATTTAAAATATTTAATTGTATTCATTTATTTATTTTAATTGTACTGGTTTTATTTTTGCTTTAATTTTTCATTTGATTTTATTTAAGCCACGAAACCGACCCATGAGATACAGCCTGACCCGAGCGCTCTGTCTGAAATTGTGTAATAAAGTTACTCTCATTTCCAATAAACATGACTTTTTTTTGTTTTATAAACTTTAATGTTTTCATGACGGAGTAAAGTACAGTAACTCAGAACAGCTCGTGTGAGTCGGCTCTCGATGCTCGCTTAAACAACGAGTCGACTCAACGAGTCGACTCATTTCCAAGTGACTCCTCATTGTGTCGTGTGAAACTGATGTGTGAATTTGGTGCGGATTTAGAATGAAAAGGTGCGACTGCAGCTGATCGAGCACTCAAAGGTGAGACTGATGATATCTTCTGATTGTGTGTGTGTGTGTTTACAGGGAACTAAACTGTGGATCATTATGGAATATTTGGGAGGAGGATCTGCTTTAGATCTTGTAAGTAAAAAGACAGATGTTTGTTTGTTTTTGTCTTTATATAGAAACTAAGAGATGAAAATAAAACTGGGAGGAAAAAAGTGACTGGACATGTGTTTCTGATCTCTCTCTGTCTTCCTCTCTCTCTTTCTGTCTTTGTCTCTCTATCCCCCTCTTCCCTGTCTCTCTCTCTGTCTCACCATCTCTCTCTATTTATCCTGCTGTCTCTCTATCCCTCTCTCTGTCTGTCTCACCGTCTCTCTCTCTATCTATCCTGCTCTCTCTCCCTCTCTCTGTCCGTCTCTCTCTCTGTCCATCTCTGTCTCTCTCTCTCTCGGTGTGTGCGTGCTGTAGCTCCGCCCTGGGCCATTGGAGGAGACGTACATCGCCACTATACTGAGGGAAATTCTGAAGGGTCTGGAGTATTTACACTCGGAGAGGAAGATTCACCGCGATATTAAAGGTGACTCATCAATACAGTTATGAATGAAAGTCACTGTCGTTTTAACAGAATAAAAAATGGCGTTCACAGTTTTTACCAAACATCAGCTCGTATTTCACGTGGCAGGATTTAGGAATTTGATTAGTTTGGTTTTGGAAGAGGATGAAATTTGTGATTTCTCCCCCAGAGTGAGGTGTGTATGTGGAGAAGAGCATCTCCAGGCTTCGGATTTTAATGTGTGTGTGGTGCTAAATGAAGATGAGGTGCCAATAATTTTAATCTCGGTAAAAAAAAAAAAGATTCCAAGGAAATTTGAACCCAAACTGCCTCAAAAATGCAACAGATGGAACAAGTGCATCCTTGGGGCACCAAAGCTGAAACCCAACAGGAAATGAGGACGAGCAGTCTTGACCAATCAGTGACGTGCACAATTTCTAGCTCCTCCCACATGCTTCTGTTTGGTTTTCTTGTTATCGTGTGTGAAAGGGAACCACATTCAAGACAAACCGTGGGCTTTAATGTGTAAAAACCTAACACACACACTATTGTAACTCTGTGTGTGTGTGTTGCAGCTGCCAACGTGTTGCTGTCTGAGCAGGGGGATGTGAAGCTGGCGGATTTCGGCGTGGCTGGTCAGCTCACAGACACACAAATTAAGAGGAACACGTTTGTCGGAACTCCGTTCTGGATGGCCCCGGAGGTCATCAAACAGTCCGCATACGACTTCAAGGTGAGTCAAAGATCGAGTCGGGTCAGTGGCTCCGCCCACACTTACACACATTCTGGATCAGGTGTATTTGGGTTGCTATGATCACTACAGTCACATACATATAATAATTTTTTTCTTTTTAATTTTTTTTTAAATTGGCATCGATACTGGTTATACAACTTTTCAGCATTTTTGTTTCATGTTGCAATGAAATGAGACTGAAGTAAAATTTCAGACTGAAGCGGAGTGCTGGGTCCTGGGACGCTGCCTGATATAAACGCGTGTGTGTGTATGAGCGGGTTAACGTGCTCTCTGTGTGTACAGGCTGATATCTGGTCGCTGGGCATCACAGCCATTGAGTTGGCGAAAGGAGAGCCGCCGAATTCGGACCTGCACCCCATGCGTGTGCTCTTCCTCATCCCTAAAAACACGCCCCCTACACTGGAGGGCTCTTACAGCAAACCCTTCAAAGAGTTTGTGGAGGCGTGTCTCAATAAAGACCCGCGATTCGTAAGTATTTCCGCGGGAGCAGGTTTCCTGTGGTTTGGATGGCTCTATAAATTCTCCAGTGAATATTTCTGCTCTCTCACAGAGACCCACTGCTAAAGAGCTGCTGAAGCACAAGTTCATCACACGCTACACCAAGAAGACGTCGTACCTGACGGAGCTGATCGACCGCTACCGCCGCTGGAAATCAGAGGGCCACGGAGAGGAGTCCAGCTCTGACGACTCTGACATGTACGCCAACTGGTTGTCCATCTGTCCATCCACTCAACTGTTCACGTGCTGATTGATCCAATCACCCATCCCTCCATTAATCCACCTCTCCATGGTCTATTGATCTGTCTCTTCATCCATCTGTCCATTCACCCACTGATTCTTCTGTCCATCCATCCATCCATCCATCCATTCTTTCACTAATCCATTCCTCTATTCATCCATCCACTCCTCCACTGACCCATCCATCCATTAATGGATGGTCTATTAATCTGTCTCTTCATCCATCTATCCGTTCCTCCACTGACCCATCTGTCTGTCCATCCATTCACCAATCTATTCATCTATCCATTCCTCCACTGACCCATCCATCCATCCATCCATGAATCCACATATCCATGGAGCCACAGTGTGATCCATCCGTCTGTCCATGCAGTCAACTGTTCATATACTGATTGATCCAATAACCCATCCTCCCATCCATTCATTAACACACCTCTTTTTGGTCCATTGATCCATCTCTCCACCCACTGACCCATATGTCCATATAATCTATCTATCCATCCATCCACCAATCCATTAATCTATTCATCCATCCATTCTGCCACTGACCCATCTGTCCATCCACACAACTGTTCATATGTTGATTGAGCTATCCATCCGTCCGTCCGTTCCTCCATTGACTCGTCTGTTTATCCATTGATTCCTCCACTGACCCATCCAACCATGAATCCATTCACCCATCTGTCAGTCCATGCTCACACCTCCCTATCCATACATCAGTCCGTTATCCATCCATCCATCTACCCACCAATCCATTCATTCATCCATGAATCCACTCATCCATCTATCTATCCATCAGTTCACCTCTTGGCCCATTGATCCATTTGTCCATGTATCCAGCCAATCATCTCACTTGCTATTTATCCACCCACAGACCTATTCATATATCCACACCTTCAACCACCACATATTCAAATATCCATCCATCCATCCATCCATCCAATCATTCATCCCATCCATTGATCCACCTCTTTGTGGTCCATTGATGCATCTATCCATTCACCAGTCCATTCATCATCTATTCATCCATCCATGAATCCCACATTTTGGTCCATCTGCCCATCACACCTCCCTGTCCATTATCCATCCATTCATCCACCCATCAATCCATTCATTCATCCATGAATCCACTCATCCATCTGTCCATCAACTCACCTCTTGGCCCACTGATCTATTTGTCCTTGTATCCAGTCAGTCATATATCTAGCTATTTATGCATCCAAACCAACCATAGATCCATCCATCCATCCATCCATCCAACCAACCACAGACCTATTCATTTATCCACACCTCCACCCAACACATTCAAATAGAAGATAGAAAGAAGATATGCATTCATCAGTAAATCAGTTTATTCATATTCACTGATTGCTCAGTTGAGCTTTCACACCTCTGTCCATTTACCCTTTCATTCTTTCCACCCTGAATCTCTCCATCTCATTTCTTTTCTTTCCCCCGTGAACAGGGACGGAGATGGTGACGAGAGGGATCAGTGTCCTATGTGGACGTTCCCCACAGTGCGTTCCAATAAACTGCAGAAAAGCTACGCGAACACAGACTCTGAGGTGAGACACGATCTCGCCCTCATCTTTAGTTTCGGTCAGATAAACGGAGGGATCTGATCAGTCGATTCAGGCGGGATACAAATATCTGTGTGTATTTTCCCCACGTTAGCACAGAAAGCCAGGCTGTAAGAGGCTTAAATACACAAAGCAGTTAACGACGCTGGTGTCATGTGACTGATTCTCCATACAGGCGGCGGAGACGGTGAAGAGGCAGCCGAGGTCTCAGTGTCTGTCTGCACTCGTCTCGCCGGTCTTCAGAGAGGTACAGTAATGCTCATCCGCACCTCCGTCTTCACCATCTCACACTCGAAAGAAACCGGAGCTAACAGGCTAATGTCGCTAACACAGCAGGAAAGCTAATCGCTAAAATATGCAAATCAGACATGCATTTATAATTGAGGTTTGGATCTCTAGGCCACGTCCCCTTTAAAATGTTAAGTGGCATAACCAATCATGTCTTTTAGTTGTTTATTATTTAAAAATATAAAAGACCTAACTATCCTCCGAAACCTACAAATAAAAATAAGTTATAAAATAATTGTGTATATATATATATATATAATTAAACAGAAACAAATGAATGTTAGCCACATTAGCATCGTAGCTCCAGGATGAAACTACAGAAACTTCTGGCACTGAACATGTCACAGCTGATTGGATAAAATCAGGGTGGAGAATAAGTGTGTGTGTGTGTGTGTGTGTGTGTGTAGTTGAAGGAGAAGCGGAGGGCGAGTGGTGGAGGAATTGGGGCCATAGAGGAGCTGGAGAACGCCTTTAACCTGGCTGAGGAGTCGTGTCCCGGCATCTCAGACCTGCTCGTCACACACGTCATGGAGAGAGTGTGTCGGTGAGTTATGGTTGACTCCATAAATATAAATTATATACCCTCTATATAAATCGTATCAGTAGTGATGAGTGCGGCGTTATGTTACCACCCTGTAGGTGATTTATTTTCCTCTAACAGCAGGTCCCAGAGTGTTTTATTCCTCTTACACCACAGTGATTTAACAACAGCTAGAAAAGCACTCGGAGAGTGCAGACCTCCGCCAAGGCAATCCGTTCATAACTTTTTCCGTAATGTTGCTAACAGACAAACCAACAAAGAAACCAACGCTACCGAAAACATAACCTCCTTGGCGGAGGTAATAAAGCATCTCATTACTATGATAAAACATCTCGTCACTATCATAAAACATCTTGTTACTACAATAAAACACTATTAGTATGAAAAAGTATCTCGTTACTATGATAAAACATCTCAATACTACAATAAGACCTCTCATTACTACAATAAAACATATTAGTAGTGTGATAAAGTATATCATTACTATGATAAAGCACCTCAATACTAAAATAAAACCTCTCTACTATGATAAAACATATTATTAGTATGATAAAGTATCTCATTACTACAATAAAACATCTTGTTACTATGATAAAGTATCTCATTACTACGATAAAACATTATTAGTATGATAAAACATCTCGTTACTACGATGAAACCTCTCATTATTATGATAAAACATATTATTAGTATGATAAAACATCTCATTACTGTGGCAAAATATCTCGTTACTACAATAAAGCATCTCATTACTATGATAAAGGCGATTCTAGAGTTTGTTGTGGCCCCAAGCAAAAATTTCCAGGGGGTCCTTCTGACCAGTGTTCATCACTAATATGTTATAAATAATCTGACACCAACAAAAAAAAGTATGAAACCAAAGTTTTTAAAATTCCAAATGTGAAAATACAATGGTAAAGAACAATAAAAAATAAATAAATAAATAAGCCCTCGGCCTCCGACTCTCGGGGGGCCCCTGGGTCAGGGGGCCCCAAGCAGTTGCCTGCCTTGCCTGTTCACAAGCTGCACGTCTGGTTACTATCATAAGACATCTTGTTACTACGATAAAACATCTCGTTATTATGATAAAACATCTCGTTACTACAATAAAACACTATTAGTATGATAAAGCATCTCATTACTACTATAAAACACTATTAGTATGATAAACCATCTCGTTACTACGATAAAACACCATTAGTATGATAAAGCATCTCGTTACTACGATAAAACACCATTAGTATGATAAAGCATCTCGTTACTACGATAAAGCACTATTAGTATGATAAAGCATCTCGTTACTACGATAAAGCACTATTAGTATGATAAAGCATCTCGTTACTATGATAAAGCATCTCAATACTACAATAAAACCTCTCATTACTACGATAAAACATATTAGTAGTGTGATAAAGTATATCGTTACTACAATAAAACATCTTGTTACTATGATAAAGCATCTTGTTACGATGCTAAAACTCTATTAGTATGATAAAACATCTCATTAATATGATAAAACCTCTCATTATTACAATAAAATATATTATTAGTATGATAAAGCATCTCATTACCATGATAAAACATCTCATTACGACAATAAAGCATCTCGTTACTATGATAAAACACTATTAGGATGATAAAGCATCTTTTTACTAAAATAAAGCATCTCAATACTACAATAAAACCTCTCATTACTACGATAAAACATATTAGTAGTATGTTAAAGTATCTCATTACTACGATAAAACATCTCGTTACTATGATAAAGCATCTCATTACTAAGATAAAATACTATTAGCATGATAACACATCTCGCTATTACAATGAAACCTCTCATTATAACGATAAAACATGTTATTAGTATGATAAAGCATCTCATTACTATGATAAAACATCTTGTTACTATGATAAAGCATCTCATTACTATGATAAAACACTATTAGTATGATAAAGCATTTCGTTACTACAATGAAACCTCTCATTATTACGATAAAACATATTAGTATGATAAAGCATCTCGTTACTACGATGAAACCTCTCATTACTACGATAAAACATCTTGTTACTATGATAAAGCATCTCATTACTACGATAAAACACTATTAGTATGATAAAGCATCTCGTTACTACGATGAAACCTCTCATTATTATGATAAAACATATTATTAGTATGATAAAGCATCTCGTTACTACGATGAAACATCTTGTTACTATGATAAAGCATCTCATTACTACGATAAAACACAATTAGTATGATAAAGCATTTCGTTACTACGATGAAACCTCTCATTATTACGATAAAACATATTATTAGTATGATAAAGCATCTCATTACTACGATAAAACATCTTGTTACTATGATAAAGCATCTCATTACTACGATAAAACCCTATTAGTATGATAAAGCATCTCGTTACTACGATGAAACCTCTCATTATTACGATAAAACATCTCGTTACTATGATAAAGCCTCTCATTACAATAATAATTTAAAAAAGAGAAGCAGTTGTGTTAACGTAACGTGTTTTATTTCCCATATTTACAGAAGGTAGATCAGGCTTCACATTTATTTTCGTGGTTAATATTGAGGCTTTGACGTACTGTATTTCGGGGCGCTCGTGAATATGAGATGAAGGAAAACACGAGAGATTAAAAACACGGCTTGACCTTTAGCTTTATCAGTGGCATCGCCACGATTGATCAGAGTTGTAGTGGGAGATTCATGACTCTTTGGTAATTATGCAGCATTTGCTCGGTAACTGATGCGAAGCGAGGACGATTCCATATGCCTTGAAGGTCTGAGCAGACTGCATGTGCCTAATGAAATCGCAGCGTGGGGTGGGTTCTTTTCGAGACAAAGTTTCAGAGTCGTCAATCACTCTTAGTGCAGGTGTTTTGGGTTTTTTTCCTGTCTCATGATAGAATAGTGCATAAGGGTTCGATTCATCTGATCTGTTGAATTAAATAAACGTTAATGTAAATTTGCATAAACATCAGACCACAATTTGAGAGCGACTTATGCTGTAAATCTCAGATAGATGTCTGTGCAAATATAAGCACATGTGAACACCAGCAACATCCTGTTTAGTTCAGTCTGAAGGTGGATTATAGACGTTTGCTGTTTTGCACGCACAGCAGCCAGGCTGATTTGATGACACACTTGCATTACGTTCACTTGTATTTCAAGTCTTTTTTTTTTCTCCATCAAGAAAGAACAGCAGGCCCTTTCATCACTAAGCTCTGTTTCTTTGCATTCAAAAGAACTAAGGCTAATGCACTGATAACTATCATACCACAGCATTGTTGAATTCTCAATTCTGATTGGTCAGAAGATGCTCATTAATTTTCTATCAGCAAGAAATTAATTTTCTATCTCAGCACGCGCACTGAGAACACACGCACTTACTGTAGAGCGCGCACACTTTCCCAAACATTTCAACACACCCGTGGGAAAATACAAAGAATTCAAAAAATACCAACAGAAAACCACAACGATATACAGTGGGGCAAAAAAGTATTTAGTCAGCCACCAATTGTGCAAGTT
>JAPEIY010000009.1:40887085-40897748 GCA_026122135.1 Cathorops aguadulce | reverse complement strand
TTGATCTCAAAATCTAATCAGTTCATGTTTGTCCCAAAGCGCACAAATGCTGAAAGTTTGGTGAAATTCCTTTCATTTGCCTTTGAGATATCGCGTTCACAAGGTTTCGGGATGGACGGACAGACGGACAACCCGAAAACATAATGCCTCCTGCACCTTACGGTGGTGGAGGCATTTAAAAAAAAAAAGCACACAGCTTTCCTATCTGGAAATGCTAATGAGTTGTCGTTAAATCTTTTAAAACGTGTTTTTCCAAACCAAGGGTTGCCAGAGAAACTCAATCACCACTTTTGGTTTATTCATTTATTTTACAATACAGTATTAGAAATATCGCTCCGAGTCTGAAGACACATTTTGTGTACTACTATTCTGTAATGTCACAGGGATTCACAGTCACGCTGAAACTGAGTGTACATGCAACGTAACACACTTTTCATGATCCTGACACACAGTGTGAGTGTATGGGTTCAGCAATTTAAAATATATATATATATATATATATATATTTCCCCGCTACATCTACTTCCACTAAACAAACTAGCATTCACTTAAGTCACACTACACTACTTAGTCAGTGCAAATGGTTTTTAGTCACCCATGTTACACATATACATTATTAATGACATAAAATGTTTAAATGTTACAGTATTCAAATATGAAATTATTATATATCATTGTACTTTTACTCGTACTGGAGTGATACCTTTATCTTTCACCTGGAAACGTGGACATTTACATTAATGACCGGTAACGATTCACTGAATTCACCATATTGGGTTCACCATTCAAGTTTCTCATGATATTTGAGAAAAATAAAATATTAAATGAAAACTTAAAGAATAGGAAAATAAATGTTACTTAATCAACTTAAATATTCCTTCTGTAAATTAAAAAAAAAAAAAACACACACACGTTTGTTTCATCATAATAACCAATTATTTACCCACTTTTGTAAAGGTTGGAGTAAAATATAGGCCATTAACTAAAATATTCCTCTTATTAAAATTATTAACACTTTTCTTAAACTCTTATGAACATTTGTATTTCCTCCATTTGCTTTTCTTTTCTTTATCTTTCAGCAGTCTGTAAAAAGAGAGCTCTGATTTCTTGTTAAATCTGTTTGTACAATCGCACAACAGCTCTGTCACATTTTCGATCTGTTTTTTTGTTTTCACAACATTAGAGCTGTGTTACTTCCACCTAACATGAAGTAACACATCCCTGTTATTGTGCCATCTGCTATCTAAACAATGTAATTACAACTAGGAAAAACTAAGATTATGCAGCCTGATGATAATCCTGATTCTTTCTCTCTTTTTTTATTTCATTGGCTTGAATGATCATAAATTTGTCATACCTGAAGGACATCCCAGACCCCCTGCTAGACCCCCTGCAGTTTGCCTACCGGGCAAACAGGTCAGTGGATGATGCAGTAAATATGGGTCTACACTACATCCTGCAACACCTTGACACTGCAGGGACGTACACCAGTATCCTGTTTGTGGACTTCAGTTTGGCATTCAACACCATTGTTCCAGACATCCTCCACACCAAGCTCACTGTGCCCTCCTCCACCTGTCAGTGGATTACAAACTTCCTGAATGACAGGAAGCAGCAGGTGAGGATGGGGAGCATCATATCCAGCACTCGGACCATCAGCATTGGCACCCCCCAAGGGTGTGTGCTCTCCCCCCTGCTCTTCTCCCTTTATACCAACGACTGCACCTCAAGAGACCCGTCTGTTAAACTCCTGAAATTTGCGGACAATACAACGGTCATCGGCCTCATCCGAGATGGTGACGAGCCTGCATACAGACGGGAGGTTGAACGGCTGGTCTGGTGGTGCGGTCAGAACAATCTGAAACTGAACATGCTCAAAACTGTGGAGATGACAGTGGACTTTAGGAGGAGCCCCCCACTCTGCTGCCCATCACCAACAACACTGACTGCTGTTGAAAGCTTCAGGTTTCTGGGTTCCACAATCTCTCGGGACTTGAAATGGGAGACAGTCAGTCACTATCATCAAAAAGGCTCAGCAGAGGTTGTACTCTCTGCGCCAACTCAGGAAGCTCAACCTGCCGACAGTTCTACTCTGCCATCATTCAGTCTGTTCTTTACTCTTCAGTCACTGTTTGGTTTGGATCAGTCACCAAACAGGAGAAGAACAGACTGCAACAGACAAGGTCTGCAGAGAAAATTATTGGTGTCAACCTGCCCTCCATCCTGTCCAGAGTCAGGAAACGGGCAGGTAACATCTCTGCGGACCCATCACACCCTGGTCACAATCTGTTAATCTTCTCCCCTCAGGGAGGTGATATACATCACTGTACGCAAAAACAACCGGACACAAGAATAGTTTCTTCCCTCAGGCCGTCTGTGATGACCAGCTAAAACCGGACATCAGCTGTGAAATATCTGCGCACTCGTACTGTCATTCTGTGCACACTGTATTTATATTTACTAATTCATCCTTGCACCATGCTGTCTTTACATATATTTACCCTTCTATGTGTACATAGCTTTTTTTTTTTTTTCTATGCTTTGTTTTTACTAAGAGCTAAGTCAAATTCCTCATGTGTTCACATACCTGGCAAATAAAGTTTATTAATAAAATGAAATAATAAACCAATAGCATTAATTAATAAAAGCAGTAATAGTTATGAAAAAATATAAGCACAAAATAGACCAACAAAATAACAAATACTAGATAAACTCTTAACCCTATTTTTGAAAGCATCTTTAGACTCGACAGACTGAATATAACTAGGTAGACGTGCGAAATGTGAAACTTGTATTCAAATAAACTGCTGAAGGCAGCTGCACCATCTGTTCCAAGTTCAACAAACGGGTTAAATATCCTGTGATGAGGTGAAAGTGTGAACAAGGTGTAAAAGGAATCCAAATCCTGTAAGTCAGATGATGTGAATATGAATATGATATGGCTGTCCAGGGTCATGTGACCTCTACCTGACTGTATGATGACCTGAAGTGTCCTTGTGTTAAAGATCATGGCGTGTCGTATAAATAAATGACCAGCAGTGCTGTCTTCCTCTGTTCCAGTGGAGATGCTTTTCCTAAGGTGCAGTGCCCTAATCACCCTGATGCCCTGTTGGTGGAGGACTACAGAGCCGGGGACATGATCTGCCCCGAGTGTGGCCTCGTTGTCGGTATGTACTTGGATGTCTGGAAAACGTCTCAAACCAAACGGCGTCTCATTTCCTAATGGTCTGCCTGCACCCTGAATAGCATGCTGTGATGAATTAACAGCTGCTGGCTCGTAAGACTGATTCGTACTCAATGTTAAAGGTTCAGTTGTCTCTTTTATTCCTTCCTTACTTGTACAGATCACCTGGAAGATCTGTAGAACAGTCAAAAGTTGCAAAAGCGTCTGAGAAAACAAACCTGTTTGGAGAACTGATCTCTGGTCCTGAATGCTTGTGTGCTTCCTCAATCACTTTATAGACTGCCTTTCCAGGGTTTGGTATTTCAGTAGATCAGAGTCCAAAAATACGAGAGCTGCTCTAAAGGGAACATTTTAGTGCTTATAAAATGTAATGTATCTAATAGGAGTTTAAAACGAAGAGGTGCGAGGGTGGGACTTGGTAGTGAGGCAGGATTATGGTTGTCAGTGACTGGTCACAAACGTAAATCAGGTGTGACGCTGTGAATTGCACGAACCTGCTTTCTGAACTTTGTAACAGCGGCTGTGAGCGGTGTGAGCTGGAGAACTATCAAGTTCATGAGTCACTCTGCAAGTCGATAGATTTCTCACTTGACCTTTTGTAAGAATTGGTTGCTAAAAGGGTCTAAAAATCGCCAGATCTAGCAACAAAATCTCTAGAAAAGTTCCTGGTGCTGCAAACAATTCATGATTTATTGGCTGCAGGCTTAACCGGAGATCCTGGGGGTTGGGTTTTGTGAAATTGGCGGGGATAAATCAAATGTCAAACCATTAATCCGTATTAATCACGGAGTAAACGTCTCAAATCGCGTATTTGCACCTGATTCTAGATGGTTGAGTACTAACACTAATGGCGTTCCTGTTATAGTAGGTGTTTGAATTGTTAACTTCTCAATCTACTTTGAGTTCCAGACTTCTGGATTTTCAGGAACAGTAAATACTTGAGTGTATGGTCAAGGTTTTTGATTTCAGGCCTTGAAATGAACTTTTTTCCCCTATTGTCCCAGAACTGTCCCAAAAATAAATTCCAACCGTCCCAACCTGGTTTTCAGGAAGTGTGTATTACAATAAAGCTGAGTCAGAGTACAGTACTGCTGTGTAAGCTAATTGTCAATTGAAATTACCTCAATCAACTCAAATTCAAACTTGTCTTGTCCGGTTTATTAGATTTGTCTACAAATTTACCAAAGACAAACCAAACGTACATTCTTTTCAAACTTTCTTCCCACTTGTTACACAGGATATATGCTCAGTCTACTACTCGTCTTAGGTAAACATTTGTAAAGAAGCTTACATTACACTCGTCTAGAAATTCTGGCCGAGACTTTCCACTTGGTCGCGCACCTGACAAACGTATGAAGGGCTGGCATTCTGATGATTTTTCTACTGTCCCAAAAAGATTTTTTAGTTAAATTAAACTAAATTTCAGTGGCCATTGGGACACCGTTAATTTCGAGCCCTGTGATTTGATGCTCGGATCATGACCGCAATCACAACGATGGTGTAAAGTTTGAGACAGTCTGTGAACGTAGCTGTGCATTAAAATCACTAAAGGTCCGACTTGGAGACCTGATGAACGGATGTTTTGGTCTGTCTAGTAGACGCTGCTTTTAATCCTTTGGATTTACATGAGACGCAAGTGAGTATGTAAAGCACGCTGTTTGCCAAGTGAGATTAAAAGCTTCCCAGCTCAGGAATGTCTTCAGGATGGAGGAGTTGATGCTTTCTGGTGTCTCTGGAAAAGGATGTGCTGGGTAGAGGGTTGCGTGAGGGAGTGACTATCACAGCTGTCACGGAAGTGAGAATAGAAACTAACTTCTCTTGCATGTTTCACAACATTAAATCTAACTTTAAACCGTTAAAATGTGGTGGGTTTTTTTTTGAATAAATTAAAGTGTAATCCTTGGCATTTTGTTGTGGTGTTGGTGGAATAACATTTCAGACTGTAGTGATGGGAAAATAATGCAATATCTGCATTGATGTATTGCCCAAGCTTGCTTTATACACCATTTGTGTTACGATGCTGTCAAGACAGCCAGTGATGTGTTAAAACCACTAAAAGGGTTCAGTGTGTTGGAAATGTGTAGATTTGCATATGATGAGTGTAAAAGTTTCCCACAGCAGTCAGTCGTGTCGAAGATCCTTCACACAGCTGTGAACGAGGTGGATGCATGAGCGGAACCCCAGCATTGAATATTGAATGCATTTCCTGTCCATCAGGTGACCGCGTGATTGATGTCGGCTCCGAGTGGAGGACGTTCACAAATGAAAAAGCTAACAAAGACCCGTCACGTGTCGGTGACGCCCAAAACCCGCTCCTGAACGGAGCAGACCTCACGACGATGATCGGAAAGGTATGAAGGTGTCTATTAGCTATGTAGTTACGTAATTTAAATACTCATGGTGTAAGAATGCTGTGATATGAACCCCCCCTTCCAGGGTACAGGTGCTGCGAGTTTCGATGAATTTGGCAACTCGAAGTACCAGAACCGGAGGACGATGAGCAGCTCAGACAGAGCCATGCTCAACGCCTTTAAAGAGATCAGCACCATGGCCGACAGGATAAACCTGCCCCGGAACATCGTCGTAAGTGATGTCTGGTGTTAATTTGCTCAGGGTGTGGCACTTGTATTTGGAAAGTATTTAAATAACCGAGAAGGCCATACAGGATACAGGGTTGAGAGAATTTTGTGAATTGGAAGTTGTTGGTTTAGAAATATTAAAGCTTAAATTAGTCTTTTTGATTGATGTAGTAATACTTTTTCTCATACACATGGTAGGTGGAAGTGTTGTACAGTTAAGCTGGGAAATTAAATAAAGATGCACAAAATAAAACAAAGGAATGAAGTTCAAGAAGCTAAAAAGCTGTATATAAGATAAAAACAGCATAAATTTAAAAAAATTCTTAAATTTATGAAAATGTAAATGTTTCAAGGCTAGTTTTTATTATATTTAACTTTTTATTTTAATGATTAAAAAGAAATTAGTTATTAAATATATTTAAAATATAGATTTTTATTTTAATGTTTACAAAATTTTAAACTTTATTGAAGTAAAGAACTGAAAATGGAATCTCTGTAATCCCCCTCCCCCAGGATCGTACAAATAACCTGTTTAAGCAGGTTTATGAACAGAAGAGTCTGAAGGGCAGGAGTAATGACGCGATTGCTTCAGCATGCCTCTACATTGCGTGCAGACAGGAAGGAGTTCCTCGGACGTTTAAAGGTAAGAAACAATCCTATCTCTGTGGGAGTTTTTTTTTTTTTAATAAACCCTCTGGGGCCGAGAGCTTGTCCGGCAAAGCTCGGCAGGTTTAGAATGAGTAGGTCATGCATTTGGATAAATCTGAGTTTTTCATCATACAAGAATAATAAACACAAGTTATTTGATGGCCAGTTAATTGTCCAAATTAATGGAGCAGATTTAAGTTTGTGCTTGATCCATTCCTAAGACTGAACAGAATCACCAAGTGATCAAAACAGTTTGACATGATGGGTAAGGTCATGTTTTTTTCACACATCCAACACGGTTCTAAAACTGCTTTTTACACCTTTTTTTTTTTTAAAAGTACAGTCACATGGACTACAGAGATTATTGTAGCTGAACTTGTGCTGAAGATAAGTCATATAACTTTTTGAAAATGCTGCTTAGGCCACACCAATTCGATTAGTTGGTTCTCAGAATCGCCGCTTGAAGAAAATGCAAAATGAAGAAAAAAATTAAATCGAAATCAAACTCCCACCAACAAAATCATCGTGGCTGATGGTTCATAATACTGAAAACTGCCGGTTGAGGTCATATGACGTTGAAAACAATCAAATCACCCCTTTCACTTTAGAAAAAATACTTGTGGAAGAAACATGCCTGTGGAGGGGAATCCTGCAAAGCCTGTGTTTGTGACTGTTAGGATATTCAGCGAACAGAAGTGTAAAATCTTTGACAGGTGTGTCGAAATTCAAGAGGGGGAAAACTTTGCACAGTTGTACTCAAGATGCCGTGAGCTTGTTACCCTGCGATGTGCCAACTTGGACAACAACTCTGTGGAAGTGGGTTTGATTTATATATTTCATTGATTGATGTGAGGGGCAAACAAAAAATAATACATTGTCTTTGTTTTGTTTCTCTTATGACAGCCCTCTATTTCCAACGCTAATTTTACCATCAGAGCATTTTTTTTAATTTTTTTATTTCGCTCGCTCACTTGCTTCATATTTTTCCTGAAAAAATCTGAGAACCTACTAATTAAATTGGTGTGGCCTTATGCAGATACACCTCAAAAGCTTCAGTTAATGTTCACTTCATTCAAACACCAGAATGGGAAAAATTATGATCTCAAAGCGTGACTTTCTTTCGGTGTCACATGGGTGTTGGTTTGAGGATTTCAGAAACTGCTGATCTCCTGGGGTTTTCACACATGACAGAATGGTGCGAAAAACAAAACAAACACATTGCATGAGCGACAGTTCTGTGGGTGGAAACAAACGCCTTGTTGATACAAGAGCTCAGAGGAAAATGGGAAGATTGGTTCAAGCTGCCAGGAAGGATATATTAACTCATAGCAACTCTTTACAACTGTGGTGAGCAGAAAAGCATCTTAGCTTGCAACAGCAGAACAACACACTGGGTTCCAGTCCTGCAGCCAAGAACAGGAGTCTTAGAATCAAGAACAAGTTCCTATTAAAAGTGGCCGGTGTGTGTGTGTGTACTCAAGTTTGGAATAAAAAGTTAAAGCTTTGCTAAGAAAATGGCTTCATTTCATGTTTAAGGACTTTGCAGTCAAATTCAATGGCACAGAATGGATGAAAATTTCCTGCATATTAAAAAAAAAAAGCAAAACAGTGGAAAATCCACTATTCTGAAAATAATAATAATAATAATAATAATAATAATAATAACAATCCACTGAAGACCATATAACCGAAGGAATCCCGAGAAGAAAGTAGAGATGCACTTCTGAAGCCAGTATCTCACTGGGCTTCGACAGCTTGCGACAAACTGCGAATGTCATTTGCAAGTGTTTCAAAAGTGTCTTGAAACATTCGCAGGGCTTCTCAATTTCCTCGCATGAGTCGCAAAGTGTCACTCCTTCATCGCTGAAATTTTGAACATGTTCAAAAAAATTGGGCACGACAAAGTTTCTCTCAAAATAACTGCAAATGTGTCGCAAAGCAGTCACGAACCCTTCTCAAGACAGTTTCCGCGAGACAGGAAGTGCAAGCCAGTATCTCACTGGGCTGCGACAGCCTGCGACTAGTTGGAGACGCAACAATTGCAGTAAAAATATGCGAATAAATCAATTCAGTGTGATTCCAAGTGAAAATTGTCGCCAATTCGCATATTTTATTTTAGGGTCTCCAACTAGTCGCAGGCTGCCGCAGCCCAGTGAGATACCAGTTTACCAGCTACAGCATGATAATGGTTTGTAATTTGGTAAGCGCTTTGTAAACATCTGTTCTGTTGAGGGAGATTAACAGGTTGAGGACTTTAAAAGGTTTTGGATAACTTTGTTAAATATTGAAGGCGTATGTATCAGTGTTTTTCATCATTATGAACACCTCATTTTAAAGTACAGCGCCTTCTTACAGAACAGTCTGTACACCAAACAAACATTTCACAAACTGTCTTTTCTACTGCGCGTGACTTCCTGGACAGGTTGCAGAGTCACGTCACGTTTACATGACGTGTGAAGTAGTCCATTGTGAGCAGAGACGGAATGCTTTGCAAGTTTTAAATCTGTTCGGATTCTTTACATAACTAAAGCACCATTAGGAGATAATGACTTGGGGAAATTCTTAAGTATGAAGATTTATTGCAAATAAAAAGTGAAAATGAAAGTATTTGCACCCCAGACGTGGTGGAGATGGAGGCGTTGCTTGATTGCTTTTCCCCCTTCGGTGCACACAGACTTTTTTTTTTTGGGTGGGGTTCACTACTAAAAATGGTCCACTATTTTTATTTTATTAAAAAAAAACCACCATGAGAGCTGACTAGAAGCAAGGCCAGGTCAAACTACAGCTCTTCAAATAAAATCATAGGCAGGCATGATAAAAAGCTGTGGATAAGAGATACATAAACAGGATGCATGTACGTAAAATGCACAGGAAATTCAGTACACAGTTCTCTAGCAACACAGTCGCACACTAACCAGAACTTTAGTGACGTAGTTGCTCATCTGGCCTGCGATCAAAACAACCATGACTACCAAACAAAAACTGAAATGAGAGAGAAGACCAACCTCAACGACATTGTCTACAACAGGGGAAGGAAGAAAATGAATTAATTTTTCATTCCCCGGGCGGCACGGTGGTGTAGTGGTCAGCGCTGTCGCCTCACAGCAAGAAGATCCGGGTTCGAGCCCCGTGGCCGGCAAGGGCCGTTCTGTGCAGAGTTTGCATGTTCTCCCAGTGTCCGCGTGGGTTTCTTCCGGGTGCTCCGGTTTCCCCCCCACAGTCCAAAGACATGCAGGTTAGGTTAACTGGCGACTCTAAATTGACCGTAGGTGTGAATGTGGGTGTGAATAGTTGTTTGTCTATGTGTCAGCCCTGTGATGACCTGGCAACTTGTCCAGGGTGTACCCCGCCTCTCGCCCATAGTCAGCTGGCTCCAGCTTGTCTGCGATCCTGTAGAACAGGATAAAGCGGCTAGAGATAATGAGATGAGATGAGAAAATGGTATTAACTTGCACTGTTATGCTGATGACACGTTGTACGTTTCAGGCAAAGCCAGATGAGTGTCACCAGCTTAATAAAAACTGAGGAATGTGCAAAGGATATTAAACACTGGATGCTTATTAACTTCCTTCTTAATTCTGACAAGACAGAAGTACTTTTACTACGACTGCATGCAGCTAGAAGTAAGCTTTCTGATTACATAATAACTGTGGATGGCCTTTCAATTTCATCATGTGCAACAGTAAAAGACCTTGGTGTGATTACTGACTCCAGGCTTTCATTTGAAGCTCATGCAGATAATATTACTACAGCTTTCTTTCATCTCGGAAATATTGCTAATATAAGAAATATGCCATTACATGATACATAAAAACTAGCTCATTCTTTTGTTTTCTCCAGGATGGATTATTCTAATGTCTGACTGTCTGGATGTACCAGTAGGTGCATAAACAAGCTCCAATTAATCCAGAATGCAACAAGAGTCCTTACTAGAACCAGAAGATAAAGCATATCATTCCTCTTTTATCCACACTGCATTGGCTCCCAATCAAATTTTGCATTGAATAAATATGACTATTGACCTAAAAAGCCTAAAATTGGTCTCGTACCACAATACCTGAGAAACCACTGGCCTTTAATGATCTGCCATCCCTGCACAAAAGTAGACCTACTACCTCAAAGTAGACCTGAATCATTTTATCTATTTATCTATCTACCTATTTTATCTCATCTCATCTCTCATTATCTCTAGCCGCTTTATCCTGTTCTACAGGGTCGCAGGCGAGCTGGAGCCTATCCCAGCTGACTACGG
>JAPEIY010000009.1:40658397-40669368 GCA_026122135.1 Cathorops aguadulce | reverse complement strand
GACTTGGCATTGCCCCTCAAAGACTTGAGACTTGACTTGGACTCGAGTACAAAGACTTGAGACTTGACTTGGACTTGAATACAAAGACTTGAGACTTGACTTGGAAAAAATTACTTGTGAACATCTCTGCCAAGTGCTGATCACCCTCTGGAAGGAGCAAGAACAACACTTCAAAGCCTTGCTGCTGGTCCAGCAGGAAGATTGCTAGGTGTTCTGGCACCTGCTTGTGTCAGCGGGGCCATTGGCTGCCACTGCTGCAGACCCACCCCACATCATGCTCACGAAGATGGAGCCACACTACAATGCTTCATCGTGCTCTTTGAGAAAGTGGTCAAAGCATGGGTATGGCTGATTGAGCAACATGTGGCTCCTCTCCTACCATTGCTATCCGGAGAGGCTCAGCTCACTGCACAACAGCTCCCCACCAACAGTTGGCTCGATTATGTTGACTTGAAGCAAGCCATCCTGCAGCATGTTGGCCACACCCCAAAACAACACTGTTGGCACTTCTGCATGTTGACATTGGAGGACGTCGGCTGGCTGTTCACATTCAACCAGCAACTCCAGGATGCCTGTGGGCTGTGGCTGAGGGTGGAAGACCATGATGATAAGGGGATCATCGACATGGTGGTGCTGGAGCAGTTCATCACATGGCTGCCAGAATGGACAGCAGAGTGGGTCCAGTGCTGTCACCCAGCATTGCTGGATTGTGTGATTGAGTTGATGCAGGACCACTTGGCAGTGGTTCCAGTGGCAGGCGGACATCCTGCCTCTTCTCTCTATCTTTCCCTCTCCTTCTCCCCCTCTCATCTCTCCCCATCCCCACCCCAGTCCCCCACCATGGAAGCAGGGGCTGGCCTCCCCACAGCCAGCTCACCACACCCATAGTGTCCCCCTCCCTTCTTTTCCATCTGTGTCTGTGTCTTCTCACCCCCCCCAGTGAGTGATCCCCAAATCACCAGTGCAGAGGTGAAGCCTGGGTTGGTATTCTGGGGGAACACAGGCATCTCCAGGGCCAGTGCTCTGCACTGGAGGTGGGAGCTGTGGTCCAGATCCCTGATGCACCAGAGACTGCCCTCAATCAGGCCAGAGCGTATTGCATACCAATGAGTATTCAAGGGGATACATATCATGTGTTGGTGGATTCCAGCTGTAATCAGACCTCAATCTACCAAAGCCTAGTTCAAGGTGAAGCATTGGGGAAAGCACAAGCAGTGAAGGTTTTGTGTGTACATGGGGATGCGCATGAATATCTGCTAATGTCTGTCCACATTCTATTTGGGGTCAAATAGCATAGTGAGAAGGTGGCGGTTAGCCTGCACCTCACCCATGAACTAATTCTGGGAACAGACTGCCTGGGGTTTAAAGGTTTAATGGAGCATGTCGTAGTGGGCAGGTCCTGCAGTAACACGTCACAGGGGGATTCTAGTGTCGCATTGATGGAGGAAGTCATCTCAGAGCCATCCACGTCAGCACCATGTCAGAGCAATACGAGGAGCGGGAAGCGGCCCGCTCCCCCTCTCTCTCTCAGGGATTCCTTCAAGGATTTCCTGTTAGAACAAATATGAGATGATACTCTGTGTCATGCCTTTGACCAAGTGAGAGTAATCAATGGTCAAACTCTCCAGTGAACAATGCAACACCCTCCTTCCCATACTTCACAATTATTAAAGATATGCTATATCAAGTGATGCAGGACACTCAAACTCATGAACAAATAACCCAGTTATTAGCCCCAAAGAGCTGTATGGAACTCATATTCCATGTGGCTCCCTTTAATCCAATGACCAGACACTTGGGTCAGGTTAAGACACTAGCCAAATAATGGTCCACTTCTATTGGCCAGGGATTCATGGGGATGTCTGTCGGTGGTGTGTGGGGTGCCGCAAATGCCAAATGGTGAATCCAGTGGCCAGGCCAAAAGTGCCCTTGCACCCTCTCCCTCTGATTGAGACTGCCTTCAAAAGAGTTGGCATGGATCTTGTTGGGTCATTACATCTGTCAGCATGGGGATATCACTCTATTTTAGCCCTAGTGGACTATGCAACATGATATCTGGAAGAAGTCCCACTGCATAACATTTCCACATATTTTGTGGTAGAGGCACTGTTTAACATTATATCCTGAGTTAGGATTCCCAAAGAAATCCTGACTGACCAAGGCGCTACATTTATATCATGTACAGTTCATGAGCTTTATAAGTTATTGGGATTAAATCCATCTGTACCAGCATCTATCACCCACAAAGAGATGGCTTGGTAGAACGATTCAAACAAACACTTAAAAATTTGAATTTGGAAGATTGTAAGTGAAG
This sequence comes from Cathorops aguadulce, assembly GCA_026122135.1. Lineage (NCBI taxonomy): Eukaryota > Metazoa > Chordata > Actinopteri > Siluriformes > Ariidae > Cathorops > Cathorops aguadulce. The sequence goes on along the minus strand of JAPEIY010000009.1, from coordinate 40,667,054 downwards.
ATGCACATACCATAATTGGGATAAATGGCTTGAGCTCCTGTTATTCACAGTATGAGAGGTCCTGCAAGCCTTCACAGGATTCTCCCTGTTTGAATTATTATATGGATGTAAGCTTCATGGCATGTTGAACGTGCTGCAGGAAAATTGGGAGGAGGGACCTTCAAATAGTAAAACATGTTGGATAAAGTTTTGCTCGACAAGTCCACCCCAGCTCAGGCCATGTCAAACAAGCAGTCCAAGCCTAAACTCCCCAGGATAGATGGCCTGAACAGCCTTCCATGTACTGTCTGTGGAGATGCCACTCACTCTGCATTATCACATTGTCGCAACAACAGGCTCTGTTTCCAGTGCCATTCTCCCGACCACTCCAGATGCAACTGTCCTGTGCTTAAGTCTGCTCAGTCAGCAAACTGATGGATCTGCATCCAGGGGAGGATGATGCAGATCCTGTTCATGGACCTCCCAATGAAGATGACTATGAGTCTACATACAGATCATTTATTTCTACAGCATCCTCTAACATGACTCTTGTATTTCAAGATTTACATAAAGTTCAAAAGTCTGATAATTTGTTCTATACCACTGTGTTAGCATCAAATGTTACTCTGAAAGCAATGATAGACAGTGGTTCCACAGCATGCACACTGAGTGAAGCTGCAGAAGCACGCCTCCTTCAGCATAACCATGACCTGAGAAAGTGCCCTGCTGATAATGTCATCATTGTTGGATGTGGAGGACATCAAGTTACACCTAAAGCAATATATGATGTGGATGTTGTAGTGTATGATTGTAAGATGGCCGTGCCAATGCTTGTAGTTCCTGGGCAGACTGACGACATGATACTTGGCAGCAACGCCATTAAGAAAATACTGGAGCTGATGAGAAAGACTGAGAGCTACTGGTGGCTAATGGCTGCACCTACAGATGGCAGCAATGAGGACTGTCACTGCTTTTTCTCTCTCCTTTCCAACACAGAGAGATGGAGAGGTGAGACAGTCCCAGACAAAGTTGGCATGCTGAAGTTGCAAAAGTGTGTCATCCTACAGCCACAGAGTGAGCAACTTGGTTGGGGAAAACTCCCTGCATCAGTGCCTATATCTGTGGCCAGTACAGTGATAGTGGAGCCAACCCTGTCAAGATGTAGGCTGAATAAAGTCATTGTTGGCAGAGTTGTTGCACCAATGTGGGGTGACAGATGGCTGCCAGTGAAGCTCATGAATCCCACCACAGAGCCTGTCATGTTAAAGAGGAACACAAAATTAGCAGATGTGTTTCCCTGCATTGCTGCAGAAGACCTCTCACAGCCTGAAAGCATTCAGTCCTTCCCCCAATCCTTGATTGACACTCCAACAGCCATGTCCAGAGAGGATGTAAAGCAGGCATTGGCTGAGCTTGGTTTTACAGGACTTGGACCTGGACTCATGTGAGGTCTCAGTCTTGTGGAGAAAGAAGGCTTTTCACACTGTTAAGAGGTATGAAACCATTTTTTTCTCGCCATAAGTCAGACTGTGGTGAGGCATCTGATTTTGTGCACAAGATAAACTTAGTGGATGACAGACCCTTCCATCTGCCTTACCGCAGAGTGCCACCAAACCATTATGAAAAGTTGAGGACAGCCATCAATGATATGGAAGAGAAAGGCATAATTAGGAAGTCCACCTGCGATTATGCATCACCACTAGTCTTCGTGTGAAAGAAGAATGGCGATGTGTGCATCTGCACAGACTTCAGGTGCCTCAATGCGAAAACACTGAAAGACGCACATCCACTGCCTCAGCAGGCTGATGTGCTCACTGCACTGGGGGGTAATGCCTACTTTTCCACTATCTTTCCACTATCTGTGAATCTTTTGGAAGATCATGAGAAGTACACTGCTTTTTCCTCTCCCTTCGGTCTGCGTGAATATAACCCGATGCCTCAAGGTCTGTCAAATAGTCCAGCTACATTCATGCACATGATGCTGTCAATCTTTTGGGATGAAAATTTCATCAGTCTGTTATGTTACTTGGATGACCTCATGGTCTTCGCCCCAACAGAACAGCTGGCACTTGAGCACTTGGAGATGGTTTTCTCTCGCTTGAAGAATCACAACCTCAAGTTGGCTCCTAAAAAGTGTTACCTTTTGCGGAAGGCCATGAGATTCCTCAGCCATGCCATCTCTGAATCAGGAGTTCAGACAGACCCTCCAAAGATTGAGGCCATAAGCCAAGTACAGGTGTCTGATTTGATGGACAGTGATGGGGTCGCACCCTCGCAGAAGAAGATCTGATCCTTCTTAGGTATGGTGTTATACTATCAGCACTTTATTGAAGATTGTTCTGCGAAAGCCAGACCTCTTTTTAAGCTTCTCTCAGAGCTGAAGACCGGAGGTAAAGCCTAGAGAGGAAGAAAGTCAAAGAAAAGATGCTGCAATATGATGAAGCTCGCAACAGATGATTGGATGACCGAGTGTTGGGTAGCTTTTAAGACATTGAAGCATGAGCTCTCGCATGCTGTTACTCTGTCTCACCCTGACTTTGGGAGTCCATTAATCCTGTCTGTGGATGCTTCTTTTGATGGGCTTGGCACCATTATCTCCCAGCTCCAGCCTGGTGAAAACATTGCAAGGCCAGTTGTTTTTGCTAGTAAGACACTGTCATGTGCCCAGTTGAACTACCCAGCCCACAGGCTTGAGTTCCTAGCCTTGAAGTGGGCCATATGTGACAAGTTTTCCCACTGGTTAAAAGGGGTCCATTTCACAGCATGGACAGATAACAACCCTTTGACTTATGTCCTGACAAAGCCCAGGTTGGATGTGTGTGAACAAAGATGGGGGGCCAAACTTGCAGCTTATGATTTTGACCTGAAGTATGTGCTAGGGCCTAAGAACACCATTGCTGGTGCTCTGAGCCATGAGCCATTTGTCCAATCCTGTGTGAGTCATCGCTTAGTGAGGGAGTCTTACCTGTCCTTGTTGGATGAAGTCAATGGAGTTGTCACCAGCACAGTGCAGGATGCTTTCTGGCTTACCACCAACTGCCAAGGAGTTGAGACAACCGATGGCAATACTGATGATGCCCAGAGTCTCCCCATCTGCTCTGTGGAGGTGTCATAAGCTCTGAGGAGGTGTCAGCAGTGATGGAGGCTCATCGGACTGGTGGTGTTTCACAGCTCTTCTGCCCAAGCACATAATCACTGCAGCTGAAGAGGATCCATCTATTGTCATTCCACAAAGCCAACTGCATAATCTGCAGCAACAAAATAGTGTACTGAGCCAGGTCCTTTTCTATATTTGGTGGCACAGGAGACCTTATGCACATGAGAGAGCTGCTGAATCAAGCTGTGTTCTCAGGATGTTGAAACACTGGAGGAAACTAAAGGTTCAAGACTGACTTCTTTATAGAGTGAAAAGAGACAGATGCATGAACAGGAAGATCTTTCAATTTGTTATTCCTGAAGCTCTGAAGCAGCAAGTCCTGCGTGGAGTTCATGATTCTGCTGGTCACCAAGGCTGATCAAGAACACTCTCTCTGGCCAGTGAACGATTTTTCTGGACAGGCATGCAGAGAGATGTCATGAACTATGTCAAACACTGTTAGAGATGCATCTTGGGGAAAACTCTTGAACCTGATGCACGAGCACCTCTTGAGAACATACGCACTTCGGCTCCAATGGATCTTGTGTGTACAGATTTTTGGACAGCAGAATTGAATGACAAGAGAACTATTGATGTCCTTGTTGTTACAGACCATTTTTCAAAGCTGGCTCTATCCTTTCCCTGCTGTAACCAGTCTGCAAAGCAAGTTGCCCGCTGTCTATGGGATAAATTTTTCTGCATCTACAGGTTCCCCAAAAGAATCAATTCAGATCAGGGGGCTAACTTTGAGAGTCGACTTCTTAAGGATCTACTGGAGATGGCAGGTGTGCAAAAATTCCATATGACTCCCTATCACCCTATGGGTAACGGCAGTATGGAGAGGTTTAACAGAACTCTAGGGGGCATGATTAGAGCTCTTCCTCCAAAGTCCAAGTCCAAGTGGCCACAAATGCTCCAGATGTTGAATTTCTGTTATAACTCTACAGTACATGAGACCACAGGCTTCGCACCTTTTTTACCTAATGTTTGGCCAAATCCCATGTTTGCCTGTTGATGTCATGTTCCATCATGTACTGAAGGATACCAGTGTCATCAGCCACCATCAGTTTGTGCACCATCTGAAGAAGGACCTCTCTGAAGCAGCACAGATTGCTCAGTGGAATGCCATCAGAGAACAGGACCACCATGCCAAGCTCTACAACTGAAAGGTCAGAGGACTACCGTTGAGCATAGGCGGCAGGGTGTTGTTGGCTAACTGTGGTGAGAGGGGTAAGAAGATTGCTGACCAGTGGGACTTGACTCCTTATGATGTGGTGTCAGTGAGATCAGCAATCAACTTGTACAGAATCAAAGACGCTGTCACAGGAAAGGAAAAGGTTGTGCACAGAAACCTTCTGCTCCCTGTTGATTTCCTGAAGAACACTGATCAAGAAGAGGACCGAGCATCTCTTGGAGACTCACAGTCTTCTGCATCAATGTTCAGAGCTCTGTTACATTGGATAATCCAGAGGATTCTCACATGTGCACCATGGACTGGCTCATGCGATCACCAGACCAAGCGGAGGCAGAAAGCGGAAGTTTTCTTGATGGTGATGATGTTGGGGAGGCCTCACCTGTGAATGCAGATGAGATCCAACCGGATGAACTGCTGGACAGTGTCTCTGAGGACTTTGCACCCGATCACGATTCTGAAGGCACAGATGCCCTACACAACACATCGCAGAACACAGACACACTACTCACACTACAAGAACATGACGTAGCACACTTACCTGTTGACCAGTGTGTTGCTCTCACTGGCCCTTCAGATCTAGTTGAGGGTGGGTCAGAGCAAGTCAGTTATACACACCCTCAGAATTCACAACCCCCTTCAGTTCACACTAGATGTGGGAGGAGTATTAGGAACCCACGTAGGCTTATTTGTGAGATGTCAGGCCAAAAGCTATTGGGACTTGCTGGACCTCTTATAGGGTCTGTTTTTGTTTCAGTCTTTCTGGCAATAACGGGCATGTTTTTGTTTTGATTGCCAGACTGGTTTGTGGCCAGGTCATGTGGTTCTATTGGATGAATAAAGATATGTCTACACTATGAGGTGTAGATGGCATCTCTTGTATTCTGTGATAGGCATAGGGTTTGGTACCACCCTGTTCTTATGCACTTCTTATGGAAGTATTCCTAATACATCAGTGCTCAGGACACAGTATTTTTTTTTTTTCTTTATTTCTTTCTTTTCTTAATTTCTCAGTTCTCAACCCTTTGCACCATTTTTTGCATAATTTTAGGGGGATATATGTAACAGAGTAGGAGGAGTACTTGGTTAAATTATTTTAAATGGTGCAATGACACCCTCTAGTGGTAGCCTGGTACAGTGTCGTGGGAGATGGCATGAAATTGCTCAAAGCAATTCAGTACACTAAATGGACTGTTATCCAGACGGATCTGTAAGCTAACTCCCACGACTCCACTGTACCTTAAATGTATTTCAGCAAATAAAAGGGAGCTTGTGATCCACCCGGGTGTCTGATGGTGTGTGTGTGGAACCAGCAGAGTGGTGCTGCGGAGGTGAACCCATCACATTGCAGCTGTGACCCATCACACATGCAGGTAGGAGATGCTCTTAGCCAGAGTGACAGCAAGGGGGTACATGACACAACTCTCTCTGCTCCAGGAGCACTAAGGGCCCAGCAGTGGCAGCTTGTCAATGCTGGGGCTTGAACCCATGACCTTCAGTGCTATACCCCAGCACCTTAACCATTGAACCACCACTATTATATGGTACATATGAGGATAAGTGATAATTGAATGCAACTGGGATGCACAGTTTGTAGGGTCGCTGCCTCCTGGATTCAGTCCTGAGCTCAGATCACTGTGGGTGGAGTTTCACATGTTTTCCCTTTGTTTGTTTACTCGGGGTTCTCCAGTTTCCTCCTGCCTTCCAAGAACATACAGGTAGGTGAATCAGCTATTTTAAATTGCCATTGTTTGTGTGTATCTGTCTGAGGGGGGAAGTGGTGCCATATCCAGTTAAATTCTTCCACCTTTGTATCCAGTGTTCTGACTGGCTCTGGCTCCACCTGTGTGTGACCAGGATGAAGCATTTACTTCACAGACATGGATGAAGAGAAATACATTTGACTTCTGTAGAGGGTCTCTGGTGGCCCTTCCTGAGAACAGAAAGGGTTTACACAGAGGTTCACAAATGCGGGGTTGGGGGTGGGGACTCACAAATCAAATAAGTTACTTACTGAGGTACTGATGAAGTGATCGCCTGAACCAAATCTTATTTAATGAGGAAAATTATAAAAACCACTACTGTGGTCATTACTATCCTCTTGTAATAGGACCAGTTTGGATGGCAAAAACAGTGTTAGTAATAACTTAAATTTAACTGGAATACAAAAATATCTATACATCAAAAGAGTTAAAAAGAAAAATTTTGAGTGAGAAAAAGAAGGGTTCAATCCTGGCTTTACCGGCAGCGGGACACCGTGACTATCAGGTTGCTTCCATCCTCAAAATTTCAAAGGCAGGAGTTCATCAGAACAAGGTCAAGCAGTAGACATTGGGGACAACAAAGTTACAGACTGGCAGAGGGTGAAAACGACTCTCCACTGACTGAGATGGTCATCAATTCCTTCGGATATCATTCAACAACTGTCGGATGACATTGAGTGACCTACAAAAAGAATGACAAGTGGCGGCTGGGGTTAAGTGCACAGCAAGGACTGTTTGAAACAGGCTCCATGGGGTGGGGGTGAAGTCATGCAAAGCTAGAAAAAAGCCCTTAATCATTGAGAAGCAAAGATGAACCAGGCTGAGGTTTGCTCGACCATAAAGATTGGACCATAGAAGACTAGATTAAGGTCATTTTCTCTAAAGAGTCCACTTTTCAGCTTTTCCCATCACCTCATTGTCTAATAGTTAAACAGAGACATGGAGAGGCCTACAAGCCACAGTGTCTCGCACCCATTGTGAAATTTGGTGGAAGATCAGTGATGATCTGGTGGTGCTTCAGCAAGGCTGGAATGGGGCAGATTTTTTTTTGTGAAGGACACATGAATCAAACCATGTGGAAGAAAACTTGCTTCTTTCTGCTCTGACAATGTTCCCTGACTCTGGGGATTGGGTTTTCCAGCAGGACAATGCTCCATACCACACAGCCAGGGCAATCAAGGTGTGGATGGAGGAGCACAAGATCAAGACCATGTCATGGCTAGTCCAGTCTCCAGACCTGAACCCCAGTGAAAACATCTGGAATGAGATCAAGAGGAAGATGTATGGTCACAAGCCATCAAAGAAATTAGCCATAAAATTAAAACCACTGACAGGTGAAGTGAATAACATTGATTATCTCATTACAGTGACACCTGTTGAGGGGGGTGGGATATATCAGGTAGCAAGAAAAAGAACAGTCAGTTCTTGAAGTTGATGTGTTGGAAGCAGGAAAAATGGGTGAGCGTAAGGATCTGAGCGACTTTAACAAGGGCCAGATTGTGATGGTGAAATGACTGGGTCTGAGGGTCACCAACATGGCACATCCTGTGGGGTGTTCCTGGTATGCAGTGATTAGTACTGAACAAAAGTGCACCAAGGATCCAAAGGACAACCGGTAACAGGGTCATAGGTGTCGAAGGCTCATTGATTCACATGGGGCAGGAAGGCTAGTGCATATGGTCCAGTCCAGAACAGAAGAGCTCCTGTAGCACAAACTGCTGAAAAAGTAAATGCTGACACCTTTCAGTTTTCGTCAGCATTAACTTTTTCAGCAGTTTGTGCTCCAGTAGAACAACAGCAGCACATTAAAGACACAAATATACTTTATATGAGGAAAATATAAGGAAATTATAAGAGACAATTACACAAAAATAAAACAGGAGCATACACACATATAAACATATTTAATCAGAGGATTCAGGGGAAAGTTCCATAACGTTTCAATAGATTATTACTTTTTTTTTTTTTAAATAAACAGTGATTTTAAGAAGAGAACTCAGTTCTTGGAGAAAAGGTAAGAATATAGTGATTTAGAAAATGTCTGTGTGGATGAAAACCTTTGCATAATAATAATAATGAAGTGAATCAGATATTCCAGAGCATCAACATCTAGATTACCACAGGAACAGATTATAATTCCTCAGATTAAAAGAGGATAGCTCGAGTTCAAAATCTTATTCTGATTTAGGTTCTGTTCTACTTCATCTGTATTTATAAAATCTTTTTCATGTTTCATATGGGTTTTAATTCCATAAACAAAATGAAACATGACTAGTAGATTATTCCATTAGATATCTGCTGAACTGAAATAATGGAGAATAAAAACATTACCTGTTTTTTTAATTTTAAATTTTATTTATTTAGTTATTTATTTACTGTTTGTGTTTCATCAGAACTCTGTGTTCAGTCTTTGACCAGACTGAGTCACCAGCATGCAGGAAAACACGCTGGCACCTTTGCCCAAATTCAACCTAAAACTGCCTACAGTGTGTTTAATAATATAATATATGTGTGGCACGGTGGTGTAGTGGTTAGCGCTGTCGCCTCACAGCAAGAAGGTCCGGGTTCGAGCCCCGTGGCCGGCGAG
>JAPEIY010000009.1:31822114-31836088 GCA_026122135.1 Cathorops aguadulce | reverse complement strand
AAATGTATCCTAATTAAAATTGTTGGCACAAGTAAGCAAAGCGTGGCCACGATTCCACACTCTCATAACATCATGAGCCCAATTTACCAGCAGGAGATTCTTCGCCATTTTGCAATGGACTTAATCAGGGTTTACCATGGGCTAGGTATGGAATACAAGAATATTCTTTCAACCTTAGCGTCCAGTCATGGCATCATCATGAGCCTAACCACATTAAAAAGAAAGCTGAGACAAAACGGTCTTCGCCGCAGGGTGTATGATGATTTGGGTGCAGTGATAGATTTTATTATCAACCAACTTCAAGGTCCAGGGGGGTTCCATGGATATCGGTGGATGTACACTAAATGTGTAAGGAATGGGTTTCGAGTAAGGAAAGAAGATGTGCGCATCATCCTTAGTGAGCTGGATCCCGAAGCCGCCCAGTATCGCCGCAGAAGACGCCTGAGGAGGAGACAGTACTTCTCCAGGGGTCCTAATTTCATTTGGCACGTCGACTCATATGATAAACTGACCCCGTATGGAATATGCATAAACGGGTGCATAGACGGGTTTAGTAGGAAAGTGATGTGGCTCAGAGCGGCATACACAAATAGTGACCCCAGTGTTATTGGGGGCTACTATGTCGAAGCCGTGGAGAGATCTGGTGGATACCCAACGCTGATGCGCACCGACATGGGGACGGAAAATGTGGTTCTGCGCGACATTCAAGTGTTCTTGCGGCAAAATGATGAAGACAGCCGAGCCGGCCAGTCAAGCTTTTTGACAGGGAGAAGTAGTGCTAATCAGCGAATAGAGAGTTGGTGGGGAGTGATGAGAAGAGCGGGAATTGAGCACTACATCCAGCTATTTGGAGAGCTGAAAGATGAAGGTCTTTTCACCGGTGACTTCTTGGACAAGGCATTAATCCAGCTGTGTTTCATGGGACCTGTCCAGGTAGGCCATCCAGACACAGCACATAGTAATTTAAAGTGAATGGATATGTATTTTTAGCTACAGTTGACTCAAAGTACTTCACACACCCTCACCTGTTCTCAAGGCTGCCTTGTAAGGCGCCTAAGTCAGGGCTGTAATGAAAATCCTAAAATATTTGTTTGCATTCGTTACATTTTTTCCCAGGATGAATTGAACAGCATCCAAGACACATGGAATGCACATCGCATCCGTCCGTCCACAAACCCAGGTGTTCCGGCTGGAATACCGGATATCATGTACCTGGCACCGCATCTGTGGGGGGCTGAAGAGCATCTCTTCCCTCTCAATGAAGCCAATCTGACCGTCTGCAAGAGGAAATGCACCTTCCTCGACTCCATACCATGCGACATCGATGTATTTGATTTTTGCACAAGCATAATGCAAGAACGAGGGTTACAGTTGACCAACAGTCCACACCAAGCACTTGAATTATACATTACATTAAGGGACACTGTTCGTCCCATAATACTTGCTTAGGCATACATTCGCCATAGCACAATGCACTCAACTTCCATTCCAAGCAACTTCCAAATACTAGATTAAAAAGGTGAGACAGGAAAAGCCTCGTCATGAAAAATAAACTTGTTCTTGTACAACCAAATGACTGTTTCAAACACTAGCACTTCTCTGTACCGGAGAGCAAGCATAAACTTGGTTTAAACTGCAAATGTGCTCTGTTACAGGGTTAGAAAAATAATGAGGCAAAAGCACAATAATAATAATACCAATACGCTTTATTTAACAGGGTCCAGATTATACATACAAGACACATAAGACCCCATCTCCACCCAAAGACAGACAGACAGACACACACACAATCTCTACCATAAGAATAACACATCCAATTGGAGAATGTTCCCATGTCAGAATTGTATATTCAATACATTTTTGAAATGAAATGAACACCATCCAAGAAACACATATACACATCCATACCAGTTAACAATTCAAGCATTTCCTTGATGTAAGTTCAATGACAGAAATGGAAAACCAATATTTTGCCAGTTAAGTGTACTTTAGGTTGACTTAAATCAAAGATTCTTTTTTTTTTTAGCACAGGTATTATTGTGCCTATGGTGCATCAGCTCCCATCTTAACCCAAACCAACAGGCCAATAAAACTATCTAGCTTGACACAGCGTCATCGGGGGGTGGGGATTGTAATCTACTGGACATTTCAACAATGCAGGCCGACTTTCTTTGGCTAAGCACTGCATAGAAATGAACATCAAAAAAAAAAAAAATGCACACACGCTTTTTCCTAAACTTCAAAAAACAAGTATGTTTTTTTTTGTCTTGTTTAGGAGAAGAGCCTGCTAAAATGAGTTAGAATCTTCTCTGCACAAAACTTAACACTATAATCACTAATGAGTAATTCCTTTGTTGCCCATGTATTTGATTTTTGCACAAGCATGATGCAAGAACGAGGGTTACAGTTGACCAACAGTCCACACCAAGCACTTGAATTATACATTACATTAAGGGACACTCTTCGTCCCATAATACTTGCTTAGGCATAAATTCGCCATAGCACAATGCACTCAACTGTTCCATTCCGAGCAACTTCCAAATAGATTAAAAGGTGAGACACAGAAAAAGCTAATGAGTAATTCCTTTGTTGCCGATCAACTGAAGGAAATTTGAAAGCAGTTGGGGGATATGCATGTTTTTAACCTCAGTTAACTACCTATATATAGTGCACAGCAATAACAAGCATACCCCGGAATGCTTTGAACAATATTTCAATAAGCACGCTATTCCCAAAATGTGCATAGAGTAAGTTTACAATACTGTATCTAAAATTACTTTTTTTGTGAATCAAGTGAGCACACACTTGTTACAATTCCATAGAGGATCATGATCTGCTTCAATAGTCACTCACAGTATATGTTCCTACTTTTGGTGAAATTCAGCTTTCCCATATTGACTACACTCATGCAGCCCCAAACCATGTCTGTCACACTACCATGCTTGATTGTAAGCATTGGACACTGATCTTTGTATTACTCACTTGGTTATCATCACATATGCATGACACCATCTAAAGTTAGTCAGTTTTTCTCTGATGAGACCATGACAGACAAAGGTTATGGGTTGCTGGAATTATGTCCTATGATCTGATGACACCAAGATAAAATTTTAGATGGCGTCAAGCATGTGTGGTGGTAACCAACTGAGGAGTACAAAGAAAAGTGGCCCACAGAAAAGTGGCTTACAGTACTTCTTCAAGGAAAGGGGCTGCCAGCTGAACAGGGAAGTATTCGGCCTGTTTCTATACCAGTCATGATTCTTGCCACAGCCTGACATTCCTCAAGCTGGAAGTCTGAAAGGCAGCTTTACATCGCTTCCATCTGTGCATCTCTATTATGCAGTCCCTAAATACACAGATTTCTTCGCCTTCCTCAAGCTGACCATTGGGCAACTGCATTAGATGTCAGACCCCAATCAGGGTCCTTGAACGCTTTGATGAAGTTGTTAAGACAGGCTGCTTCGTATTATCAATGTGGCATTTCACATGCTGTCTGTAGGCCTACTTACAGTCAAGATAGTGGGATTGACATGATTTTGGGCTGGAAGAATGGAATCGACACTGGGAAGCTGAAGTTCTCCTAAAGAAACATGCATGTGATAAGGGTGTACTCACTTTTGATTTCACAAAAATGGAAAAATGTTATTTAGCTATAGGCTATTAACCTTACTTTCCTCTTGTAAGCTCAACAGATGCTGTATTAAACATACTCACTCATAACCTGTGTGCAAATTGTAATATTGTTAAAAGAGGTGTACTCATTATTGCTGTGTAGGTGGACCAAAACTATACCACACAAAACTAAAACTTTTGTAAGTGGTAATTGTAGCAATTCCAAACACAGTGGTCCACAATTCTCTGATAAACATAATAGTGCTTATTAAACCTAAAATATGAAACATTACACATCTGAATAAAACATGCAAAATATGCAGCAAATTACTCCATTGTTACCTGTCCGAAGAAATACTTGGTTAGAGATCAATATATGAGCTGGGGAAGAATTGCTTTCACAGTTTTAACCTGAGTTAACTGCCCATTTAAATGGGGTTTAATCTAGACTATATCCATTACCCACACTGCACTCGACAGCACCTTATTGAAATCATTTCTGAGATCTGGGTAGTTGAAGTAACCCACAGGCAATTTCAAAACACATCCACATGTGTGGGCTTGTGGCCTGCGCTGGAATGCTGATGTTTCAATGAATTCCACTTGGATGGCTTCTCCCACCAAATTTGATCCAGTGCAAAATCTCAAGAAGTTCTGAAGAGTTTGTTGATCCGCCTCAAAAATGTAGCGCTTTAGGTAGCGCACAACTGCATTTTGCAACGCAGTCATCTCCTCTGGGAACTGGAGAAGGTCTTTCACTGCCTTAGAGGTAGGGGTTTTGTCTTTCAATAGCTTGTGCAGTGCTGCAGTTGGGAGTGTGTACCTTATGTCCTCAACAATAGGCCGCCAGCATTTGTGAATGTATTGGGGTGCTTGGATTAAGCATTTGTGACCAAGCTGTGACAGTAATGGGACAAGATTGTCTTTGGTAGGAAGCTGGTGGCATTCATGCATATCAAGTATGTCGAGCAAGGCTTCCATTTCGACTGATTCAAAATCCTCTAGAGCTCGCAGTAGAACTTGTCTCTCTTGTTCTGAGACGTACTGCAGGAAGGCATCTTTGTAACTGCAGGAAGTACTCCCATACAGTACTTCCTCAAGGAAAGGGGCTGCCAGCTGAACAGGGAAGTATTCGGCCCGTTTCCATCCCACAGTTATGATTCTTGCCACAGCCTGCCATTCCTCAAGCTGGAAGTCATGCCTTATGAAAGGCACCTTTGCCTCGCTCCCAACTGTGCATCTCTCGTAAAACTCCGTCCAAAACTCTGTTATGCAGTCCCTAAATACACCGATTCCTTCACCTTCCTCAAGCTGACCATTGGGCAACCGCATTTTGATGTAGATGTCAGACCCCAATATATCAGGGTCCTTGAACGCTTTGATGAGGTCGGTCAGGCAGTGGCCTCTTCGTATTATCAATGTGGCATTTGACATGTCACTGTTGGCTGCCAACTCCAGTCTTTCTTCAGCCTCCTGGTGTGACATGTCAGTGAGGTCTATGACCGGAGTAGCTAGAGGAGATGATCCTCCAGTTTCTTCCATCTCGCCAGCTTCAGAGGTCTCAGTTGCTTGAGGAGATGATCCTCCAGTTTCTTCCATCTCGCCAGCTTCAGAGGTCTCGGGTTGAGAGGGTTCCAGATTGCCCAGCAGAGATGGGTTAACAGATGGCAAGACAACAGACACAGTGAGTGGGGCACCCTCATCACTGGTCAGTGCGAAATCTCCATGCACCAGAAACACATCATCCATGTGATCCATGTTTGTGGAAGGGTTGACATCGAGACATTGAGACGTGTGTGGGCTTGTCTCGGTAGAACTTTGTGCAACATGTGCTGGAGATAAGGTAGGTTGGGTTTCTGGAGGGTCGTCTTTCTCTGCTTCAGACTGCTCTTCATCCTTCATCTTGGTGCAGAGATACAGTCTTAACATACGAACTCTGCTCTTGCTGTACAGTTGTTCAATAGTGTCTGACTCTTCAACCTCAATTTGTGATGACTGAATTTCAGTGCTGAAATGTGACAATTTTTGTTTCTTGTTGGCAGCTCCATCAGGGAAAAAGATGTTCTCGGCTATACCCCTTATTTCTCCCACAGAGGTGCTTTTGTCGATGCTTAAATGCCTTGTTCCTCCTCCTTTAATGGCCTTCACCTGCTTGTATTGCCTTTTTTTCACATCAAAGTCCATCCATCCCAACTCAACCCTCCTTTCCTTTTTTTCAGCATTCCTATTCCCAACCCATGTTGCATTTTTGGGGGGACTTCCACCTGTTGCCAGTCTCTGGCGCAGTCGAGAGAGGATGTTGTCCCTTCTTGAAAGACTGCTTGAAGAAGCCGTATTGGACCTACAAAAGGCCACTGTAGCTATCCTGTCTCCTGACTTGGGAATGTATTTGGCCAAGTCACTGTCACTCATCAGTGGAATCACAGATGAATCAATCTATAACAAAGCAAAAAAAAAAAAAAGATGGCAACAAAGTTAAGTATTAGAGTAATGGACTGACTAAGAGAAAGTAATCAAACAACAAATGTAGGCTATAAACTAGATGGTTATAGTGGTCATCTGTGCTAAAAAATGCAATACACAAAAACTTAATTTCAATCTCCATAGGCCAAATGAAGCTTAAGTCATCTGAAGCTAAATGGAACCTTCTTTTTTACTGGTTCAGCAAATTGTATTTACTTTGATTATGAGGGTGGGATATATGTTTTTCATGGCCTGTGAAGTATAGATGAAGTGTTCTCACATACCCCTTGTGGTACACTTATTTCTGGTTGGAATCAAGGGTGTACATGAGCTCATGGTGCTTAGGCTATCTGTTTATCTGTTAATGCTGATTAAATTTCATTTTAAAATCACAGTTTAACATATTAGACTAAGGCCTACACATTATCCTTACAAATAGGTGTAAGTGAATGCTATTACCAGCCGACCAGTAAAAGGCTGATATAAAGTGACATGCACAATCATAATACAACCTGCTGAAAATTAAAAGGAAACTATATAAGATTGTGCAGAGAATTGTCAATATTTTACTTGTCCCAGCCACATGTAGGCCTAGGCTATCTTGATGGATGATGGCTGGTGACAAGCTTAAGAGATAGGCCTATACGTCATGGAAGGCAATATTCAAGTGAAATAAACATTGAATTCTCAACAGGAAAGATAAAAAAGTAACTCGGCCAAGTACTTTTACTCGAATTAGGCCAACATTTTAGGCTGTGAAGTATTTTTTTTTACTTTTAAATCTGTAGATTTTAGATGGATACTTTTACTTGAGTAAGATGCAAAGCAAAGATACTTGAGTGCAATTTTTCGAATACTTTTTCTACCTTTGCTAATCATCATGATGGTGTCCATAACCATCTGACGGCCAATGCACGCAAGATCCAGCTATGATTGGTCTCGCAAACAACCTTCACTGAACACACCAATCGAGAAGACCAGAAACCTCCATAGCAAACCTGCTGTTAGCCTACTGCAAAAGAAAAGTAGATAGCGGAGGTCACGTGACGCGCGCTGGGGAATGGCTGCGTAAACCGACAGCTCCTGATACCATCTCGACAATTCTTAATTTAATTCATATATTACTGCTATTAACCTAATAATTTTATATCGTGGGTAATCCCTGCCTACCATTATGGCATCCCAATCGACAAAAGGCAAGTCAGGCAAATCTAAAAACGCCGACGGCGAAAAACCTCATGCTACTAGCACGGACAAACATGGCGCTCCTGCCACCGATTCACTAGCCGTGGAGGTAGCCAACATGCATCAACTTCTGAAGCAGATGGATGCTACCCACAAGAAGGCTCTTGCAGAAATTCAACAGACAACTGCAGCCATTAACGAGAAACTAGATGGGTATTCCGAACGTCTAGACAACGTAGAGGCGAGGCTTTCCACCCTTGAAGAGGCTACGGAAGAGATAAGGGCTAACCATCCACCTCCCGTGTCTGAGCTGGTGGCATTGCAGAAACTAGTTGACGATTTGGAGGCAAGGAGCAGGCGCAACAATTTACGAATTCGTGGCTTTCCAGAAGGGAGTGAAAATGGCAATGCTGTCAGTTTTTTGGAAGAGGTGCTGCCGGAGATTCTAGGTCCGGACTTTCCAGGGGGCCTAGTTATTGAACGTGCGCATCGTACATTGGCGCCTTATGTTAAGGGTCGTGCACCGAGGGCTATCATAGCCAGGTTTTTGAACTTTCGAGACGTGTCTGATATTCAACGTGTGGCGAGAGAGAAAGGCCAACTAAAATGGGAAGACAACAACATCAACATCTTTCCAGACTACACTAAAGTGGTGGAGAAGAAACGTTTTAAGTTCAAAGACTGTAAGCAGAAGCTGAAAGAGCGTGGTGTCCGGTACGTGCTCGCCTATCCGGCAACGCTGAAAATCTACCCTGAGGGCGACGACGAGGAGTGTCGGCACTTTGAGGATGCGGATAAAGCCATGGAATTCATAAATCGTATGTGAGTTAGGTGCCTAAATTAAGCCTGGATATAGCAGTGGCAGGACATTTATGTTTACAGATATAAAACCTCTGGAGTGAACTGTTACTGATTTTTTTTTTTTGTTGTTGCATAAAGCTTAACAGGCTTGTTGACAGTTATTATTTGAGTTAGTCATTGGGATGAGGGCTATAAGTCATAGCATTTTGGGCTCCTCCTTGATCATGGGAAAGGAAATGTTAGCCTACTGCTGCTTTGTTTTTGTTTTTTTTTAAGTGGACTTTGATACTGGGGGCTATAACAAAGCTAGGATATTTAAGTTATTCATTGGAAGGGGGGAGCCATACACCTATAACATAGGCTACTATTTATGTTTTATGCCTATATTACTTAATTGATGGAAAAAATCAAGGGGATGTTTTTTTTTTATTTGGTTTTTGCAGTTTTTTTTTTTTTCTTTGTTTGGATGGTATGGAAGGTTGAGCAGCCTTGAAAGTGAGTGTTCACGGACATTTAGTTGGGTGTTAAGGGGTGTAGTTCTGCACTCCAGTTAGAGTGTATTCTAGTGTTATGTGTATTTGTGTATTTTCTTGTCTCCTTATTTTTATGTTTTGTTTTGCGGCCGCACTAAGTCATTACTTATCTAAAAATGTAATACATGAGCAACCGTGATGATCATAAGCGGGGGTGGAAGTTCTGTAGTTGGAATGTGAAGGGCTTGGGTCAGATGGTAAAGAGAAAGAAAATACTTAATACATTGAAAGCTAAGAAATATGATATCGCTTTCCTCCAAGAGACTCACCTCTCTGAACTGGAAAACAAAAAATTACAGAGGGATTGGGTTGGGCATGTATATTATTCAGCGGGCTCTAGTGCAAGTAAAGGTGTCACGATATTGGTTCACAAACATTTACAATTTCGAAATAACAAACTGTACACGGACGAGCAGGGGAGAATGATCATTATGTTATCTGAAATTGGTGGTCAACCATACATTCTGGTGAACATATATGCTCCAAATGTGGATGATCCATCTTTCTTTGGTCATTTAGAATGCAAAATAACAGAGATCCGAAATGGACAGGACTACCCAATCATAATAGCAGGAGACTTTAATCAGATTTTTGATATGATATTGGATCGTAGTCGCCCATCAAATTTAAAACAGCGTAAATCTGTGGACATTTTGATCAATATTTGTAAAGACATGGGCTTGGTTGACATATGGAGACTACTAAATCCGAAAGGCAGGGATTATACTTTCTATTCTCCCATTCATAAGGTATACACCAGAATTGACTACTTTCTAATTTCGCACTCTCTTATCCCCCATACAGTTACATGTTCCATAGGAGCAATCTTAGTGTCTGATCATGCAGACATCTCCCTTTCTATACAACAACCAAATAATACGTACAGATCTAAGAGATGGCGATTCAATTCGTCTTTACTTAAAGATGCGTCTTTCAAAATACAGCTGCAGCAGCAAATAAGTCAGTTTAAAGAAACAAATATTCCAACATCTCCATCCCCATGTACTACTTGGGAAGCATTAAAAGCGGTCCTTAGGGGGTTCATTATTCAATATGCTTCCTATAAAAAGAAGGAAAAATCAGCAGAACTTGTTAATTTGGAGACAGAGGTTAAAAAAGCTGAAAATATCTTTAAAGCCAACATGTCGGACACCAACTTGCGTGCACTGACCCAGCTTAAATATCAGTACAACTCCTTACTTTCTCAGAAACTGGAATTTTCATTGTTTAGAGCCAGGCAAAGATTTTTTGAAGGTGGAGATAAGGCAGGGCGTATGTTGGCTAACTATATAAAACAACAAGAAGCATACAGTACTATACCAGCCATATGTGACAATCAGGGGGTTTTACATACAAACCCTGCTGACATTAATAACACATTTAAAGCTTTTTATGAACATTTATATAGCTCTGAATCTGCTGTAAATAGGGTAGAGATTGAAACATTTTTAAACAATTTGGATCTTCCATCTTTGACACCTGATCAGAAACAACTTTTAGAAACGCCAATAACAGCTACAGAAATTCAGGAGGTAATTAAATCCCTACCAACTGGTAAAGCACCTGGTCCCGATGGCTTCACAGCAGACTTCTATAAATGCTATGCTAACGAATTGGTTCCCCTTATGCTAGACATGTATGTGGACTCAATTGATAGGGGAACATTTCCACCTACATTATCACAAGCCGTTATAACACTTATTTTAAAGAAGGAAAAAGAACCCACAGATTGCTGCAGTTATAGGCCTATATCTTTGACTAACTATGATAGCCGTATATTTTCTAAAATCATTGCTAACAGACTCAACAAAGTTGTCCCTTCTCTTGTCCATCCTGATCAAGTCGGGTTCATATGCAATCGCCATTCTGCAGATAACTTGAGACGTTTGATAGACATAATGTGGGCGGTTAAAGACGACGTGGCCCCTACTGCGGCCCTGTCATTGGATGCTTTCAAAGCGTTTGATACATTGGAGTGGAGGTACCTTTTTGTGGTTTTAGAGCACTTGGGCTTTGGAGAAAAGTTTCTTGGTCTGTTGCGCCTAGTCTATAAATCACCGGCGGCTGCTGTAATGACTAACGGTCTCATCTCTAACTATTTCAGGCTACATAGGGGCACTCGCCAGGGTGATCCTGCTTCTCCAGCAATCTTTGCTCTAGCATTAGAACCCCTGGCAGCTGCCATTCGTTCAGAGCCTAACTTTATGGGCGTAACTATAGGCCATGTGACTCATAAGATCATGATGTACGCTGATGATATTTTGACCTTCGTCAAACAACCTCAAATCTCTATCCCTACTTTACTTTCCCTGATTGATTCGTTCTCCAGACTCTCTGGTTATAAAATTAACTGGTCTAAATGTGAGGCCCTTGCTTTGACTTCATACTGTCCAAAAACATTGTTTCATCCAGCTGACTTCAAGTGGCCCAATCAAGGTATCAGATACCTTGGAATACTGTTTCCAACAGAAATAGCAGACATCATGAAAGTGAATATGGAACCCTTACTAGATAAATTCAAGCTAGATATTGAAAGATGGTCTCCCCTTCACCTGTCCTTATGGGCCAAGGCTAATGTGTTGAAGATGACAGTAGCCCCTAAATTCAATTATATTATACAGTCCCTCCCAGTAACTCTTCCCATGACCCTGTATCATAGGTTTGAACGATTGTGTAATGCTTTCTTGTGGAATGGAAAGCGAGCAAGAATTCGACTTAAAAAACTTCAACTCAAGGTTAGCCAGGGAGGTCTTGGAATTCCCAATCTCTTGCTTTACCATTATGCTTTCTGTTTGCGTCATTTGGCTCAGTGGTCTCTCCCACCAGAAAGAGCTCCACCTTGGTATACAGCAGAGGCTCACTTTTGTCCTGATCTTGACCTGACCTTGTATCTGTCAGCCACACTTCCCCCAACTGCTCAAGGTCATCCTGTCATCTCATGTTTAAAAGAAGTGTGGAGGAAAGTTGCAAAAATTCTTGATTTTAATCCTTGTTTAAACAGTTTATCTAGCGTATGGTACAATCCATATTTACGTATAGGGAAATCCTCCTTCTACTGGAAAGACTGGGTAGAGAGTGGCATTCTAACACTAGGCCAACTTTTTGAGGGGCAAGCTCTCAAATCCTTTGGTGACCTACAGGCTGAATTTAATTTACAGAACCATAATTACTGGAGGTACATGCAAATACATAGTCTTTTGAAGAATACATTTAAGACCACATCAATTCCTTTCAGTGCAGATACCCCATCTTACATTATGAAAAGATATGGAATGGGACATGAAGTTTCTGCATACTATACAATGTTAACGGAAAAACAGGATTATGTGCTTGCATTAAAGACAGGATGGGAAAGGGACCTGGAGGTAACCTACACAGATGACGAGTGGAAAGATGTAATAAATAATTTAAAGAATATAGCACGTGACATACGAACAAGGCTTGTACAGTTTAAAATAATCAACCGGATGTACTGGACTCCCACTAAACTTTTCAAAGCTAAGCTGACAGCCAACCCAACGTGTTGGAAGTGTACAGAAGATGGGACGCTAATTCATATGTTATGGGGTTGCTCCAAAGTTCAACAGTTCTGGACAGCTGTTCATGAATGTATAGAAAAAATTCTTGGGGAAGAAGTACCCTTCTGTATGCGCTTATTTGTTCTAGGCGATCCATCTGTTTTAAAAGATTGCCTTCCTGCTGTCTATGCAGAGTGGGTCCAGACAGCTATTATGCTTGGTAGAAAACTTATAATGCAGCAGTGGAAATCTGTTCATGTGCCCTCCATCACAGACTGGTATTCTTCTCTTGCCACAGTGGCGGCATATGAAAAAGTATCTTTTGAACAGTTGAATAGACCAGACTGGCATCATTATAAATGGCGCGGATTCCTACAACACATAGATAACACCGATGGTTGAGAATACTACAGACTCTAGCTCCCCCCCCCCCTTTTTTTTTTTTGCTGTGATAAAAACACATCACATATGTAACCTTCTAGTGCGGCCCCCCCTCTTTTTTTATATTGTCCTGCTTTATGTTACAATGTCTTATTTTATTTCTTGTTATTATTGTTTTGTTTTTTGTTTTTGTTATTGTTGCTGCTTTTTGTCTATGACCTGGTTTTAGTTTTGTCTGGTTTGTCTGAGTGTAGTTTTATGTAAGGGTGTACCTTGAATGTTTTAAAATTAATAAAAATGTTAATCACAAAAAAAAAAGAAAAGTAGATGGCCTTAATGCACTATCCAAATGAAACCCCGCCAGGGAACACAGAATGATTTGGTTATTTGATAGCTGCGGTGTCTAGGCCTACTGAAAAGGAATGAATGACTGAGCAGAAGTGTGTGTCTTGAATTCTTTCATCTTGTCCGCGTTGTAATTTCTGGCTGCTTAGCGACACGTTTTAGTCGTGCTTTTCACATTCACTCCAACTAGAATCAATAACATTTATCAGGAGGCTATTTTGTTAATCCTGCAGTCTTTAAACAAGTGCAGCACAGGCTGTGCATCCATATGCGTGTTTTCTATTAGTAGGCTAAGCAAACTTCAATGCTTCTTACTTGCCAAAGTCTTGTCACGAAGCTACATATGACCTTCATGATATTTAATTGTCTCACTATGAAACGGATGACAGCAGGCTCTGAATGTGCACGCGCGCGCGCACAAACACACACACACACTGCAAAATAGGCAAGTCCTCCCTCATCTGCACACACACGCAACCGTCTGCACACAACGCAACCGTAGGCCTACTGTCAGAGACCAAATTAAATTAACCAGATGGTTGTCGTCAGCGATAACATTGTAGAACAAAACCATCGAAAATGCCGATATGCCTTTTAAAGGCGACGAGAACACGTTTCTCATGGGCGCAGGCATACCACCAGCCGCCTTCCTGCCCCAGCAGCCCCACCTAAGTGGTTGGAGGCAGCGGTGAACTGAGGACCGTCACCAAACAGGCTAAAACATCGACCATCAACCTTGACAAAAGGGGAGGCATGGACTGGACCCCTTTTGGGGCAAGGTGCAATAAAAATGAAATATGCATTACACGGGACAACATCAGAGTGAACACTAGGCCTAACTTGTGTGGAAAATAGGGTTGCCACATCTGAGTTGTAAAAAACCGGGACACATCGGTCGGCGGCCGCGCCTGCGCGCGCACGCTTATGCGTGCGGGGGTTGAGAGCTGCGGACACGCACATCTACGATGCAGGCGGCGGAAAAGGGGTCTCCCTGTGTGGGCCTTACCCATTCGCTGAAGGTGTCAAAATTTGCCCATCCCTCGTTGAATGTCACATGTCTTTTTTTCTTTTTGACAGGTACCGGATCCCCTACTTCATTCTGTCCGACTCCCTCATCGTCTGTCTCTCCTCCCATT
>JAPEIY010000009.1:25739981-25750878 GCA_026122135.1 Cathorops aguadulce | reverse complement strand
GTTTTTTTTTAATCCGAAGTATTTTTGGTTTACTTGTAGAAAAGAGCAACTGGACTTGCTTGAAGATCTCAGGGATCTTCAAGCAAGTCCAGTTGCTCTTTTCCATCAACTACAGTTTACTATTTACCTGGATGATTGAGAATCTTCACAGATATATTTGTATAAGGGTTAGAATTACTCATGGTGCTGATATTGTACTATTTTGAGGATAAAGAGGATACTCTTAATAATATAATGAAGGTCAGGATCACTCTAATGCACCACAGCGCACATACAAAGCAACATTCAGTCTGTAAAATATAGTGAAGGTACAAGATGACTTCCAGGTAGTTGTGCCATTTTGCTTCATGGATGTCCACAATGCTGCCTAGGTGATAGGCATTGCATAAGTCCAGTTTAGTAAACACCTTAGTTCCCTGGAGTAGTTTGAAGGCTGTGGTCATGAACAGTAGTGGGTAGCAGTTTTTGACTGATAGTGTTGTGACCTCAATAGTCAATGCAGGTATTGCGGCTGCCAGATCCAACTAACCAACTTGTTCAGCAGCCGCGGTGGGCTAAGCAGGGGGAAATCAAATTGTCTTACACGCGCTAAATAATCCAATGTCCACACACTCACTCCCATTTCTTCAGTTTATTGCTCTCCATATCAATCCAGACTCCACTAGTCTTTCTAGACCCCAATATCCTTTGAGTGCAAGGTAGAGCAAAACATTCAAATAATCCATGCGAAGTGCGATGTACAAGTGCGGTACACAAAAGAGTAGCCTTCCCCCGTGCTCACCACACGCCAAACTGAACTGAAGCACAGGTGCCAGGTAGGACTAATTAAGACTTCCAATTTGTGCACCACACACGCCCAGCGCCACACCCATATCCCATAATAACCAATAAACAAAAACACAAATCAAAGTAAACCAATACCCATAAAGTTTATCATAATGAAAAGCAAAAATATAAAGAAAATATTTATGGCTCCTACATTCCGGCCCCTAATTATGCTTCAGGCCATAATTACAAAACAACCAAATATGTAGAAGACAACAAAAACACTAATAGTTACTATTATTGGATCTAGAACTCCTGAGAATCTTTTAATACATTTTTTTCTAAGTTGTGTTACTCTTTTTATTCGTCATGCATACAACTCATTGATCTTCTGCTTCCTGAAGAAGACATAATTTAGTGATGGGTCTCTCCAAGAATCCAGTTTTTGTTTTGACACGAACTCTGCGGACATATCTGTTTCTGTCTGAATCTGCTTCCACAACTCTTCCAATGAGCCATGAATTGCGTGGAGCAGTGTCATCCACAATGATAACTAGGTCTCCAGGGATGAAGTTCCGTTTGATGGCCTGCCATTTCTGTCGCTCCTGAAGTAGAGGTAAGCATTCCTTCAACCATCGCCTCCAGAACAGGTCAGACATGTACTGAACCTGTCTCCATCGTCGACGGGCGTAGGCGTCTTCCTTCTGGAATACCCCTGGTGGTAATGATGGTTTACATTTGAGCAGCAAGAGATGGTTGGGCTAACGCCCAATGCTTCCAGGTCATTCAAATCAGTTGATGCTTTAGTAATGGCGCGGCTGTTAATGATGGCTTTGACTTCACAAAAGACTGTGTGGAAGCCCTCTTCATCAAAGCTCTGTGTTCGCAAGACAGAGTTCAAGGCTTTCCTCACAGACCTTATCAGCCGCTCCCACACTCCACCATGATGAGAACCAGCAGGAGGATTGAATGTCCATTTCATGCCTTTCTGGAGGAGGTAGTCACTGATCTGGACATGATTCCATCTCCCTATTGCCTCTCTCAGTTCTCGCTCTGCCCCAACAAAATTTGTTCCGTTGTTTGACCGGAGCTCCAGCACTTGGCCACGCCTTGCCACGAAGCGTCTGAGGGCACGAACAAAGGAATCTGTGTCCAAGGATGATAGCACCTCTAAGTGTACAGCTCTTATAGCCAGGCATGTAAAGATCACTCAATACTTCTTTATCATAATTCGGCCCCGTTTGATCGCAAAGGGTCCGAAGCAGTCTACCCCTACCCTGGTGAAAGGTGGCTCATCAGGAGAAACTCTGTCATGTGGAAGATCTGCCATGTACTGATTTGCTGGTGCTGCATTCAGCCGACGACAGACAACACACTTTGACAGAATCTTCCTTATGGCAACAGAGGCTCCTGGAATCCAGTACTTCTGACGCAACTGTGACTATGTGGTTTCGCCCACCATGACCTGTGACCTGGTGCACATGATTGAGGATGAGAGTGGAAAGGTGGAGGTCCTTAGCCAGTATAGCTGGATATTTCGCCTCATCTGGCATGGCTGCTCGATCAAGCCTACCACCTACTCTCAGTACACCATTTTCCAAGATGGGGTCAAGCTTGTAGAGGTGACTACCTTTCTTTACCCTTTCTCCATTCTGCAGGCTTGCCAGCTCCTCTGGAAACCTCTGGCATTGGCAAAAGCTGACGATTGCCTTTTCAGCCTCAGCAAACTCCTCCATTGACAGAGGTCCTGTGTCCACAGCCTGCACCTTCACACTTTGCATCTTCTCCTGTAGCCTCCTTTCCAGCCGTCCTCCTGCACCAGACTGAGTGAGCTCTTCCAACAGCTCTTTCCTCCTTTGTCGACAGTCCAACATCCACTTCCTGAACTGAAGCAGCCAGCCGACAGCCCTTCTCAGCCGGGTCCAAGATGAAGTGTC
Organism: Cathorops aguadulce; assembly: GCA_026122135.1. Classification (NCBI taxonomy): domain Eukaryota; kingdom Metazoa; phylum Chordata; class Actinopteri; order Siluriformes; family Ariidae; genus Cathorops; species Cathorops aguadulce. The sequence continues at coordinate 25,748,176 of JAPEIY010000009.1, read as the reverse complement.
CAATGAAGCGCATGAGCGAGTCAGCCTGTTCTTCAGCCTGGCCAGCATTCACAGACACAACTGACACCAGACACGACTGTCTTGACCTCAGGGTCTTCTGAGGAGAGCCTCCCAGAGAATTCAATGTTTGCTGGCCACTTAACTTCAGGTTCCATAAGAGAGCTTGGTCCCAGCAACCATACTTCGGACTTAAGGAACGTGTTCACCCTAGTTCCCCTAGAGGCCAGGTCTGCAGGATTGCTAGAGGTGTTCACGTACCTCCATTGAGAGGATTCAGTTGTGGAGAGAATCTCCGCTACACGATTTGCTACGAAGGTTTTGAATCGTGAGATCTTATTATTGATGTACTTGAGTACTGAAGTACTGTCACTCCAGAACACAGACTCTTGCAGAGGCATTCTTAACTCCTTTCTCCACAGCTTATCCATTCTGCTTGCCACCACTGCTGCAGTAAGCTCCATGCGTGGGATGGTAACGGATTTTAATGGTGCCACACGGGCCTTTCCCATTACAAAGGCACAGTGAGCCTGTCCATGGATGTTCTGCTGTAACAGGTACGTCACCGTTCCATATCCATCCTCACTCGCATCTGCGAAATGGTGAAGCTGGGTGGATGCAACCTCTCCAAAGCTAGGAGGCTTGAAGCACCTGATTACCTTGAAGTCATCCAACTGCTGCAGCTCCTCCAACCACGCAGTCCATTCTTGAGCAGTGCCGGCTGGCAGAGCGTCATCCCAGCCCAGCTGACATCTGCACAGGTTCTGCAGGATTCTTTTGGCAACAAGCACGACTGGTGACAGGAACCCCAAGGGATCGTAAATGGAGCTAATGACAGATAAGATGCCTTTCCTTGTCAGGGGCCTGTCACGTAGCGTTATCTTGAACCTAAAGGAGTCTGACTGAACGCACCGTTGAACTCCCAGGGCTCGTTCCACTGGTAAGTTTTCATTGTCCAAGTCCAAATCTTTAACTTCAAGAGATCTGTCTTCTTGAGGTATAGCAGCAAGCACCTTGCGACTGTTGCTGATCCATTTCGTGAACTGAAATCCTCCCTTCTTACAAAGTTCGCACAGCTCCTGATAGAGGGTTAGAGCCTCTTCTTCAGTGCCAACTGATGCCAAACAGTCGTCAACATAAAAGTTGCTCAGGACAGTGTCAACAGTCATTTGACTGAAGAGGTCTTGATTATCTTCAGCACACTTTCTGAGGGCAAAAGATGCACAGCTAGGTGACGATGTGGCTCCAAACAGATGGACAACCATTCTATGTTCCACCAGGTCTTGATCATGCTCGCCATCTGGCCACCACAGAAAACGTAACAGATCAGAGTCTGTTCTTGGTACTTTGACTTGATGAAACATAGCTGTGATGTCTGCCATGAGAACAATTAGCTCCTTTCGGAACCTGCTGATGACACCAACCAATGAACTGGTGAGATCTGGGCCTTGAAGAAGTTGGGCGTTTAAAGATGTGCCCTGGAAAGTTGCTGCACAATCAAATACAACTTTCAGCTTCTTCTTTTGAGGGTGGATCACTCCATGATGTGGGAGGTACCACACCCTTGCATCACTACGTCCCAGATCCTCTGGGGGCACTCTCTCAGCATAGCCCTTTGTCATCATGTCACTCATGAAGTCTGTATAATGAATGTGGAACAGACTGTCCTTAGCGAACCTCCTTTTGAGGCTCAAGGCACTGCCACATTCCTGTTGTTGGGCATCTTTGTGTCTGCTTTTCTCAAGGGCAAGCCAATGCTGTAATGCCCATCAACCAACTTGACTGACTCCTTAACAGACTCCATGAACTGACTGTCTTCTCTGGATAAGCCTGGCTGCTCATCTAGAGCACATTCATGGAAGTCGACCTTTGTCTGCTGCTCCCACAGATCATCAAGTGTGACGATGGAAATCCTGCTGACTGTGGCTGCTCATTCAACACAGGAGGAGTCATCAGTGCAGTCCCCCCTCAGTGGACCATTCACAGTCCATCCCAATATGGTCTTCACTGTGTAAGGGCCACTATCTGCACCTCGAATGACCTCCCAAGGTTCCAAGGCCCTAGGGACATTTGTCCCAATGAGCAGGTCCACTTCAGAGTCGATCTCCCGTTAGCGTCACATCCTTTAGATGTGTCCATTTCAGAAGATCTTCCTGCTTTGGAATGTTTCCTTGATGGACAGGCATGCATTTCTGTGTGAAGAGCTCTGGTAGTGCACAGAAACAATCGGTGTCCAGTCCAGCCATCTCCAGGTTCGTTACAATGTGGCTACTGACAACTTTCTCCTGACCCATTGTCCTGAGGAGGATGCCAGTTTTCTTTCCAGTAACATTCAGCCTATTTATGAGGCGTTCTGTGCAGAATGAAGCAGAACTCCCTGGATCTAGGAAGGCATACGTTGTGACTACTTCATTCCCTTTTCTAGACTTCACCTGGACAGGCAAGATGGCAAGTGTACAATCACGCTCTCCGGCCCCAGTAAGCCCACTAGATTGTACAGAGATTGGACCACTGCCACTGGCCCCTCCACTGTCTCCCTTACCTCCTTGGTTCATTTTTGCTGCACCAGGTTGTGACTGCTTTGAGTGGATGTGTAACAATGTAGGATGCCTCAGATTGCACACCTTACAGAACAGACGTTTTGTGCAGTCTTTGCGTCTGTGCCCAATGCACAAGCAGCCATAGCATACGCCATTTTCTTTCAAGAAAGTCATCTTGTCACTGTGTGCTTTCCTTTCCAATGAGAAGCACAGGTCCAAGGTATGCCCTGCTCCACAGAACAAGCAACTCTTTGACAGGTGAGGCATTATTTTTGCTATCACATGCTGACTTCTTGTCATGGCATTGTGTGCCTTTACTCATAGGAGCAATGGTGGTTGCAAAACTACTTCCTTTCGGTTTAGCAGAGTAAGGTTGGGATTTAACATGTTTTACTTCTCTTTTTACAGCACCTGGAGGATCATGTGACATTAGATCTCCAAACAGTGGGTCACTTGCGATTTTAACTTGCTTCTCCACAAACTCAACAATGTTATGAAAGGAAGCTCTGCGTCTTGACATTTCTTGCAAATTACAAGCAACTTCCCTCCATCTCTCCTTGAGCCTGTATGGCAACTTCTTAATCACTGTTTGCATATTGCTTGGCGTATCCAGTTCCAAACTGAAGTTAATCCCTCTCATTGCATTATTGCACTGCCTTAAGAAGATGCTGTATGCCTGAAGTGCTTTTATGTCTTCAGATTTAATAGCTGGCCATGCAAGAATCTTTTTCATGTAGGCAGAAGCTATCTTCATGGGATTACCAAACTGCTCCTGTAGCAGTGACTTGGCCTTAGCGTATCCCTTCGCCTCGTGCATATGCTCACAGCCTCGCACCAGCTCTCGAGGCTGCCCTCTAGTGTATTGCTCGAGGAAGTATAGGCGATCTCTGGCACTGAGGGTCTTTTGCTCAATGTTATGTTCGAATGACCTCATAAATGTTTGAAATTGCAATGGGTCTCCATCAAATGTTTGCATATCCCTCTTTGGGAGTAAAGAATGGTACTGCTGCTCCACTAGCAGCAATACCATTCACATCAAATTGATGTGATTTGATTTTGTTTCTCTAGGACTGCTGCCAGATGTTTAGACTCAGAACTTTGCATTCCAGGTGTAGCTTGGTGATGCTCAAACTGAGGCAGGAGGCAGGTAAGTAGACATGACTTGTGAGTGTGGTACCATATTTACTGTCAGAGTTGGTGGTTGAGCAGATAGTATGGCCTGTGATTGTTTCACTTTGGGCCTTGCATCCAGTATGCGGTCTGCAGCTGAAGTATGACATGGTTGTTGCGCTGATGCTTTTGGGACAAATGTCTCAGCTTCCACGTTTAATAGACAAAGATTAACTTTTTTCCTTTCTCTTTCCAGGTAAGAATTCATCCCGTTTGTTCTGCTCCTACTAACATCAGATGGGCAAGAGTCAGACAATCCAAGGACTTTCAATTTGGCAGCAGATGCAGCAATATCCATTTCCAAAGCCAACCTTTCCTTCCTTTTCCTGAGTAGTTGTTCTTCCTCTTCCAATGCATGCTTATCTTGCAACAGTTTTTGACGAGCCATGAGTGCAGCCATTTCTGCTTCAGCTTTAATGCGTGCTGAACGGGTGGATGAAGTGTTAAATAGTTTTGAAGTATTGGATCGGTTTGAGATATATGAAACGCTGTCACTTGGTTTTACATCGTCCAGTTGTATAACAGAAGTTTCCATTGCATCAGGATTTTGAGCATTCTTATTGCATTCAGATACACGAACATCAGATGTAACATTTCCATTGGCAGGTGCATTCTCATATTGTTCAATCCCAGTGAGTGAGGGCTCTGCATGATCTTGGGGTACATCAGCTTGTTCAGTCACAGAGAGCCATTTTGTTACCTTTTCAATAAAGGACGCATTATATGCATGTACATTTGTAAACCAGGTGTGTTTTTCCTGCTCCTCCTGAGGAAGCATTGGCATGACCGTGTTATGGAACTGGGTTGCATCTTTAAAAAGTGCATGACAATTTTCAAGATGAGACTGTATGGCTTTTATATTTTGTTCATTTTGGTTTCCCATAAGGTCATTCATCGTGTTCACTAAACCTTTTAGTTTCTTGATTTTTGTTTGTCTTTCCTTTTGAATACCTTCAATTTTAAGTGCTAATGCTCTGGCAGTAGGTTTAACTTGTCTTTTTTCTAAACCTTCATTTTGAACCAGGCTATCTTTAGGACACTCATTTACCCCTTCAGTACTCATTTTTCATTCACGTAAATGACCATGCATTGATTACCATAACACCATAAAATCAATTTAAACACTCATAAGCAACAGCAGCAAATAATCAGCAGCAAGTAATCACTGTAAGCGAAATTATAAGCACACAGCAGTTCACCACGTTAATAATTCACAGCAGCAAAAAACTGAAATGTTCATAGGGCAACACCATTAGTAATATGCAACAATGTCCATCATTTGCAACAGCGAGCAATTGAAAAGTTCATGACACCTTGCGACGTTCGCAGCAGCAATCAATTAGAATGTTCCCTAGGACGACACTCGCAAGACGCAATGAGCAACAATGTCCATAATCCACAGTAACAGGCACTTGAAACGTTCATAAGCGACACCACGTAATTCAAAACAGTCTTATAATCCCATACGATTCAGTCAAAGAGTCTTTATACCTCAATTCCAGCGACGAGGCTACGAAGACGCTTTTAATCCAACAGGGAAAGCCTTAATGTTGAAGACGCCGAATGCAGTATTCACCACACTGAAAGTCATTAAATTTTGCAATACCTTTGATTCCAGCGATGGGGCTTTGAACGCTGCAGTAGTTACCCAGGTTGTAATCCAGGAAGCGAATTTAATTCCAGTATTGAGGCTGGCGATGAAGACGCCGGTAGGCCTAGTTACTCTCGGAAGTTTTTCAGGAAGCGAATGATGAATGAATCAAAGCGGGCGTCAGCAGGTATGCAGAATCAGCTTCTCCAATCGTCTCATAGCACAATAAACTGAGCGATGACATCAGGAACAACGTGACCAGCTTCTCCAATACGATGATCTCTTTCAGTAATTCAGCAACAAAGTTTGAATGTTCACTTTATGAGCGTTCTTTTGTGTACAGTACAAATATTGCGGCTACCAGATCCAACTAACCAACTTGTTCAGAAGCCGTGGTGGGCTAAGCCGGGGGAAATCAAATTGTCTTAAACGCACTGAATAATCCAATGTCCACACACTTGCTCCCGTTTCTTCGCTCTCCATATCAATCCAGACTCCACTAGTCTTTCTAGACCCCAATAGCCTTTGAGTGCAAGGTAGAGCAAAACGTTCAAATAATCCATGCGAAGTGCGATGTACGAGTGCGGTACACAAAAGAGTAGCCTTCCCCCGTGCTCACCCCACGCCAAACTGAACTGAAGCGCACGTGCCAGGTAGGACTAATTAAGACTTCCAATTTGCGCACCACACACGCCTAGCGCCACACCCATATCCCATAATAACCAATAAACAAAAACACAAATCAAAGTAAACCAATACCCACAAAGTTTATCATAATGAAAAGCAAAAATATAAAGAAAATATTTATGGCTCCAACAAATGGTATGTGTTTTGATGGGGAAAAAGAATAAAATTAATTTCCCCAAATGCACAACCATTTTATAGAGATGGATGGATTGATTTATAGCTCTGAGTATGAGACATTCAAGGTCATTTTGGATTAATTTGGATTAACATGGCTTCAACATTGCTCACTAATACTTCACCAGCTTCAAGAACCAGAATCTGTATGAGTTCAGATTAATGTGTCTAACTTCCTTTTCTCTCCCTCATCTCTTTAGTTGGAGAGTAAAACCACTCACTACTGTCTACTACTGCCTTTCTGAACTCAAGTTTTGGCCTTTTGGTAGTTCCAATACAATCTTTGAATGTGACCTGGAGTGACTCTTCCTGGTCTAATGAGAGGTAAAAGGATGAGGTCAAAGGTTGACAGTATCTCTCAGGTTTTTAAGGGCTCGGAGGCTTATGATGTGCATACCCAGCTGAGGCTGCGTTCTCAGGACAGGTTCAGACTGCATGACTTGTAATTACCTTGTCTTGATTATCTGAACAAGCTGATTACCCCAATAGCTGTGCTTGTGTGTGTGGCTGGCCAGCTGAAGACTGTTTGCCCAAGGCATTTCCTCCCTCACCTGGTGGTTAACCCAATAAAAGCCAGGTGTGACCTTCTGACCTATTGACAGAACTGCCTGTAAAGACACTAGTTCTGATTTTGGTTTTGCCCAAATGTGCCATTGTTGTATATGGCAACTCTTATCTGCAAAGATATGCATTCAATATTGTATATTTATCATTCTCCAATAAATAAGCAGCTTTGGGACCAAAAGTTCGCCAGTTCGATTCCCTGCACCAGCAGGAATGGCTGAAGTGTCCTTGAGCAAGGTACCCAACTGGTAGCCCAACTGCTCCCCCGGCTGCTCTGGGTATGTTGTACGCCACTCTAGAGAAGAGCGTCTACTAAATGCCTGTAATGTAATGCAAATATACAACAAAGATCAACACAATGTAATTATTGTGTAACTAAAAGAGGAAAATTTGATAATTGTGCGAATTCCCTGAAATCCAAGGCAAATTGTTCTTATGTGACCCTCCATTACAAAACCAGTCACATGGGTCAGTTTTTCAAAATTGAGTTATTGGGTTTTCATGGAAGGCCATTAAGTTTTACACTGATGCATATCAAGGAAATTGACCAATAGATCAATGAGAGATGGACATTTGAAGTCATCAGATTTTGCTTTTTTAACAAATGGTTAGAAATGGAGAAAATTGCTTGCAAAATTTACTACGTAAACTTCTTAGCAACAGATTAAAAAAATGTATATTGAAATTAAATTTGAAGCACATTTATTATGGCTTCAGGTGTATGCACATTTTTCACTGTACCTTCTCAGGAACATGTAAAGAAAAAATAAATATATATATAAAAAAAATGGGGCTGCAAAAGTAGGTATACAGTAATGAAAAACAACGCTCACATAATGTTATTTTATTGATTATACAAACATCAATAATAAACATATTAATCCCTCAAATGTTCAAACTGTTTGCCCCTGGCATTCTCACACTCTGCTTGTCGAGTATGGACACCCATGCACATTCAGACACAAAGGTCTTTATCAGCATCAATTTCTTGGCAAGCCTCCCATATGAACTGAATAATGGCATCAACAGGACGTGACATGCGTGTGAAAACCCTATCTCTTGCACATCCCCAGAAAAAGAAGTCCATGGGGTGAGATCCGGCGAATATGGTGGCCAGTCAATGGCTCTCCAGCATCCAAGCCACCTGTTGGGAAATTTATTTTTTTTTGTCAAGTAACGCATGCATGTTGAGTGCGAAGTGCGGTGGTGCCCCATCCTGCTGAAAATAGAAGTCATCATGCTGCTGTTTGTGTATAATCCTTACTGTATACCTACTTTTGCAGCCCCCTCTGTATATATATATAAAAATATAATACAACCCCGATTCCTAAAAAGTTGGGACAAAGTGCAAATTGTAAATAAAAATGGAATGCAATAATTTACAAATCTCAAAACCTGATATTGTATTCACAATAGAACATAGACAACATATCAAATGTCGAAAGTGAGACATTTTGAAATTTCATGCCAAA
>JAPEIY010000009.1:25597636-25607960 GCA_026122135.1 Cathorops aguadulce | reverse complement strand
GAACAGCACTGACGACTCGGTGAGTAGCATATTTAAAAAAAAAGAATGTTTAAGGTTGTTTTAAGGACATTATCAGACATGCCCATAGGAAGCCATTCTGAAGCAGACAGGGGTTGATTCTAAATGAGCCAAATAGCTGAGACATGACCAATCGTCAAAATTTTGGTGTCGATCGTTCAATTTCATCCTAGACACTCCAGAAAAGGGGCTAAAAGTCTTAAAAACTGGAATTTTTCTTTAAAGGAGCACTACAGTCTTATGGTTTTCATTGTCTGGTAATCCTTTGCGATGCTTTTCTCAGAAAAGACCACAGACACATCATTCTGAGTCTTATCTGAATTCCGTATTGGTGAATTGTGTGTGTGTGTGTGTGTGTGTGTGTGTGTGTGTGGGTGTGTGGGTGTGTGATTGACCATACCTGGTGTTGTACATGCATTTCTCTCCATATTGGAGCTTGAAGGGTCTTTCCTGACTGCAGGCGGATCCCAGATTAGCACAGGGGCTGTGGGGCTCACGCTTTATCCTCAACTGCAGCCCGTGGAATGCCACTGTGTACGTGTGATGGAGAGAAAGAGAGAATAAACCAATGCAAAAAGAAAAAAAAAATCACTGATAAAGAGCTTCAGCTACCAGCAAGGTGCTGAGACACTCGGAGAAAACCAATTTAATGAGTTGTTAAAGCACATGTGAGATAAAAAGTTAACCCAAGATGAAATGCTCAGTGTATGTCTAAGCAACATGTCATTTCCTGGTGTCCATGTGACCCACTGAAAAATGCATGCTCTCTTTTAGCTGTATGCAGATATCGCCCAGATAAGAAGGATATCATTGATCATGTCTCCTCTCTCTCTCTTCGCCTTCCCACACCATTCCCATTTCTCATGCCTTAAAGGGCTGTTAAGAGCTCAACGACTGCTGATGAATTTCCTGTCCCAGTGAGAAAAGATCAGCGCTAAGTCAGTTAGCCTAGCGAAGCAGCTCTTAGTCAGTCTGTACAGCACGGAGAAGTAATGCGGCACTGCTGCTGCCACTCGCTCAGGACGGATTGGGCTACACTTGGAAAATATTAATTTTCATCACTTATCAAACCACCTGGACATCTACAGTATTTATCCAGTTTTCCGTCCATTCCGTAAAGGATAAATAAAGGTCACGGAGTCTATTAAAACACTCCTCTGGCAGCTGTCCTTAAAACGCTCCTCTGGCAGCTGTCCTCACCATAGTGGAAAATCATGGAGACTAATTCCCAACCCCCTGAGAGAACTGACCTTTTACCATCATTGATCGGAGGTTAAAAAGGCACAAGATAAAGACCTCTGACAATGTCGAACAGAGTAACACTCGTTAAGCAGTGGCTCCGTCGCCATAATTATGAGGGTGTAATGAGGGTGGAGATGCGTTATTACAGCTGCTGATGATGGATTCTGACTTGACCAAACACACGGTTTCAAGTTCACCAGCCATTTACATTACATTAAGTCTACTTTTTTTTTTTTCGGAGCAAACAAAGTATTGTGGAACAAACTGCCTAGCACAATTAAAGGCTAGACGAAGCGCAGGGGCGATGGATAAAGCAATGCATTTAAAAACGAGGTGGTATTTTTACTGTCGTGATCAGTGAGTACCAGCAGGTGTGTTACTTACTGTAATATCAGTGCATCGATGCACTAATCATTTTATTAGCACAGAAAACGAACAATGACAAAATTAAAAAAATCCAATATTATTTTCAGTACAATAATATTTACAGATTATTTTCTGTGGACCAAAACAAGAACCACTTAAAGTACAGAGAAATACATCATTATAGATTTTAGTCGGAGGAACAAAAGTATATCAATCAATACAACATGTATTTGCTCTTCAGCGAAGATAAACCCTATTTTCAGCAGGGGACGTCATGCGTGCGACTCTTTCAAGATTGCAGCAATTACAGACACATTGATTTCTCTTAATGGACGGCATTATGAAGGATTTGTCTGTGGCATTTGCTGGTATTATTCATTTTCTCAAAATCTGGATGATAGTTTAAAGACTGACAGAGCTCCCGTTCACATTTACACACTTCCCATTGTTCTATAAAACTGATATAGTCACTATGCATTATTATTATTATTATTATTATTATTATTATTATTATTATTACTTAGTCATACGTTGGTTTCCTGTAAATACATAACAAATGATTAATTATTAATTTGCACTGTTTGTTTTCCTGACATGGGCGTCTTGCTTACAATATTAAGGGCTGTCTGTATATTTTTCATAATCATGAAGTTACACTGGGGCAAATCTCACATTTAATAAAAACCATGTTATTATTAAACTTAATTACATGTTAATTACTATGTTATTAATAAACATGTTATTAATAAACTGCTCAATAACGATCAAAATAATGAAAGGTCAACTGAGGAATCCTAAATTCTTACATAGAGCCTTTTTTTATTAAACATAATATCACGGTGTTATACTCTGAACTTCTAGGCTGCATTTTTTTTTTAAAGAAAACTCCTTACAGACCCAAACATGACTATTTCCCATCATTTAGTTTTACTTTCTCTCAAATCCCTCGAGTTTATTCAGCTTCATTTGGTCTCTTTCATAGTCGCGTGCTTTGTGTGGTTGTGTGCTGAGGGAAAGTGAGAGAGAGGGGCCGTGCCAGCGTGGACACATATGGGAGGGCTGCACGCTAGGCTGCCTGTTCAGGAGCGCCACAACCGCGCCCTCGCCCTCCCACCATCTGCCCGTCCCTCCTCTCCTGCTCTGTTCTTCCCTCGCCTGCATCCACTAATGCCAGCTAACAGCACTGAGTCGGCTGAGTGGCACAGCACTACAGCGCGCAGGGACGCAAATGAATGTGCATTTAAAAATATACATCCGGTACACAAACCACCGGCTGATTCAGGACAATAAGTGCACAGTATTCACCACCATGGAGGTTTATACTGGGTAAAGCGGGATATTATTCTGAAGTGAGGTCACACAATAAAACTCTGGCTGGTATAAATGCTGTCATTGTAATCTCACGGTCCGAACTGTTTCACACTTTACACCCAAACACAGGGCCGAGAGATGCTGATTGAACTCATGATGAGGCGAATTACAGCAGGATACAGTACTCTCATAAATAACAGCATTGTGTGCCGTTTGGTGAATTTCTGTCACAAAACAAAGCCCTCTGTTTTTTTTTTTTGCTTTTTTTCTCAGCATCCTCAGTGCGGTGGTGTGTTTTGGCTTCTCTTTAAGACATAAGCTGGCCTTATACCCCACTGTGCCACACTCAGTCCATGCCACTTCCGACACTGGCACTGAATCCGCTGACTGCCCCGAGCCAAGTCTACTTCCTATGGCCATTTAAAGTAGTACCGGAGCTCGCTACACACGCCACACAACCTATAAATCAGTCTGACCTTAATCCTTAATTTACTTACAGCAATAGCAACAAATTGGTATGAAATATTTTACTAAACAATGTGATGCATATATATGACAGTTTTATAAAACTTGACCTGAAAAACGTATACTATATATATATATATATATATAAACATGAAATGACTATTTTACTATCAACTCTCAACTTGTAATTTTCGAAAGTTATAGTATGAAAAGCAAAATTAAATTTATGACACTTACAGTTTTCACCCTGAAAGTCAGGAACGAACTGCTCATCATTGTCCGGAACTTGAGCTGAACAGAGAAGGGGGAAAAAAAAAAAAAAGATGAGAACAGAACCAGATTAGTTTCTTTCCTCCTTGCCTGTGGCTAACTCGAAGAGTTAACACAATCTGTATTTAAGTCATTTCCTCTATTAAGCTCCAATGATTTAAACAGTAATGAATCAAAAATCGTCATTCTATGCATGAGGACATTTATTCATTTATAACAAAGGAGACATATCCTCTAATTATGTCAATAATCTAATTTAGACTTCATTTGCTGGACAGAGCAGGGCCTTGCGTGTGAAACACATCCTGAATCTGCGTCGGTCATGTTTTGAGATAAAATTCGGTGAATGAGGGTTAAATAAGCTCATCGAAAGAAATATTCGATTCTTGAGTGTTCCAAAAAAATTCACAACACTAAATCTTCACTTTAGAACATGTTTTCTACTCTCTTTGCTTTTTTTCTTTGAGGCAAGACAGGGGGACAGCCGTGCACCCCCCATAAAAAAAAAAAAAAAAAACACCCATTGTTCACACCGTCTAATTGGGACACATCCCCACTGGTGAATGCACCTGTACCTGCCGTGTCGGCTCTCCTCCAAACCGAGCATCTCTCCTCCACTGCTGCCTAATGCTAAAATAATGAATCCTTCAGTACAGACTGCAATCACGCTTATTCATGTTTATGTTCCACATATTTTACACTTTGAGTGTGTGTCTGTTTCCCACAAGCCTGATCTGGTGTAAAAGCCAGTGAGTCAAAAAGCAGTATGAGACCTCTGAGCGCCAGGCTATTAGCACGTTCATTTTGGAGTGATAAATATGGATTTCCATTTTCACACCAACAATAACATGTCAGGGCGCACCAAGATAGATACACAAATACACTGCACTTTTATTTGGTTTAACGAGTGTGATAACTTATGTTTTGGCTTTTCTTAAAACACACACACACACTCGTGTCCATTCTTAACACATATTGCATGCAAAGCAGTCGACAGATGACTTATCTTTATGGTACGAGCCTGAGTAGTTATAAAGCTGTTTAAAAGCTCAAACAGCACTTCACATCTGCACGGCAACATCACCATGATGACACTGCCGCCCATCTGACAGATCGGTTCAAATGTACAACGAAAAAGGAGTTGATAACGGTCATGACATTGCCGCCCATCTGACAGATCGGTTCAAATGTACAACGAAAAAGGAGTCGATAACGGTCAGGTCTACCAATTAGCAACTATCTTAGAATGATGTTAGAAAGAAAGAAAGGAAGCATGAGAGAGACAGCGAGAGTATAGGTTAATGCAAATGAGAGGGAGATGAAGAGACAGGAGAAGGAAGAAAGCTGCAGGACTCAGCGGGGTGAATGAGCGAGCCTGTGAATGAGACAGCTGATCCAGGCAGCACTACTGAGGACGGCCTGGGAGTTGGAGTACTGCCGTCATTCACAGAAAAAAAAGAGAGACAGGTAGATGGTGAAAATGCAGGCCTCGATCATTACACACATGCACGATGGTACAAACACACTCCTACAGCTCCTCCATACAATTTTACATTAACGTGACACTAAACAGGAGTTCACCTTTATTACATGACCCTACAACCTAATTGACTTGACATGATCAATTATTTACACAATTCTTACTACCATTTCAGAAGACGCGTCCCTGCATGACATAAATGAAAATATATTTTTACAAAAGTGCCAATCTTTCCTCAAGAGACATAGCTGGGTGCCCTGGCGAAAATGACACATGCATGTCAAATAACCGCCCAATCACCTCTTTCGTCTCTCATGTCGGAAATACAGTCCGTCTCTCATACGTCTTCCTCTTCTTTCCAATTACCTGAGACGATAAATCTCTGAAATGATTCCAGTAGTTCTTCGTTTTGGTTCTAATGGACAGGAAGTCGTCCATTAAATCTATCTACAATTTGCCTACAACCTCTGGCCACGGCCGCTGACTGATGTAAGACAGACTGAATTGGGTTCGTCACTATAATATCTACAGCAGTGGACAGTTCTTTTTTTTAAATCCTCATCTTCCTTCCTGAGGCACTAAAATATTTAAATGATGTCTTATTCTTTTAAAGGCCCTGAGGTGGACTCACTATAATCACACTGGCACCGAGGAAAGTAAAGTATCCTCAAATCTGTTCTTAAGCGGGCTTCTCATTCCAAAATTCGTTCGCAGTACTGCGAGGATTTTTAAACGTCTTAAAGAATACATGACGACGATCTAAGGTTATCAAATATTGAGATTCTTTCACACCTATGTGTGCGCCGAGTCATATTTTAGTCCGTTTAATGGTAATGATAATGTCTTTATACACATTTTATGACCGTGAACATTTGTGAAGCACACAATAATTGTAAAGTCTATTACTGTAATTCACCAAGCTCATGATAAAAGTTTAATTATAAACACGTGATTAATTTTGTTCTGAAATGCTATGACTTAATCGTGCAATGTCCAGTTATAATTCTTGATGAAAATAAGGCTAAAAAGTGAAATCATAAATGCAAACACACGCATTAATTTAATTACTTATCTCGTGTACAGCACATATCATAAACGGCAAAGATGCAGCTCGTGGAAATATGTCCTTAATGCAAAGCACTGGTCCTAGTTTTACAAAACTACTTTGCATAATTTTAATGTGACAGTCTATTTTGTTTATTTAAAATATGCACATAAACAATGAGCTTGACCTTCTGGGTCAAACTGCTTGGAAAGATATTAGTAATCCAAACTATAACTTCTTGCAGGTTCTGATGAATATTCATGGATTATAGACTTGTCCAAAAATATTTAATACAGTACTAGAATATAGTGGTATAAGAAATAAGGCGTTGTTAAAAAATAAAATAAAAACAACAACAAAAAACCCTTCAAGTCTATGAATATAAATAAACATTAAAAATAGAATAAAAATCGTTGCATTCTTACAAATATAAAGTCTAATATAATAAAGTCTATAATAAAGCCTATGAAAACATAAAAATATATATTAAAATTGTCTGTAAATAATTTTCTAAACTAGCCATGCTCACACACATCATTTAATTTTCAGGAAAAAACAATAAACACATTCACAAAAATAGTGTTAATCTTTTGGTCAAATGATAATAAATGAAGACATTTTCCAATCACATATATTTAAGATTAGCTGCGATCACAACTCTACTACTATCGTTACCTCTCCAAAGAGTTGCAGTTTTACCTCGAAAGAGTTTTCGGAATTATACACGAAACTTTTTCAAGCACAAATAGCCACAAATATGTTAAATTGCCAGAAATATCACAGAATAACACACACACACACACACACACCACTAACCTAAAGGCCGGTGCTGTAAGCAAGAAGGAAACAAGACGCTGGCGCTCAAGTCCTGAAGCATCCCGTTACACCATAACAAGCATGTCTTTCCATCAGAAAAAAAAATCAATCAACTCAGAAAAGTAAAAAAAAAAGAAAAAAAAAAGAAAAAAGAGGCTGCGGTTCAGAATGCAAGCCTTCTGAGCATTTTCAAAAGTTGTCCATTTGTCCAAAAAGTAAAAAACACTTAATCTGCAACACTGACAGCTGGAGTTCTTTAGAAAGATTCATATATAGACACTATAAGAGGATGTAAGGGAGAGAAGGACAGAAGCCGAGAGAATGTGTGCGTGTGTGTGTGTGTGTGTGTGTGTGTGTGTGAGAGAGAGAGAGAGAGAGAGAGAGAGGTGGTGGTGGTGGTGATGGTGGCTCGGCTGCCTTAGTGTTTGCCAAAAGCGGAGGAGAAGAGAGTGAGTGCGATCGCAAGTTCTCCTGGTAATTTGTGATGACACTCGCAGTAGAAGCTCCTCGGTCTCCCTCTAGACTCCTCTGCCTCTTTAATGTATGCATGACACATGAGGTGCCTTCGCCACACACGCATTAATTGGACTGCATATTAGGCATTGTAACTTGAGGCATATTGCTTTCTCCTCCCCCACTTTATCTCTCTCTCTCCTCTCTTTCTCTGTCTTTAACACAAAAGTGCTTGTTGATCATCCAACCAACTATAGATAACTTCAACAAGGCCAAGCTTTTAACAGAACACACACACAAAAGAAAAAAAACCCACTTACCTTCTGCCAGCCAGGTCTCTTGAAGTTGGCTGAGATCTTGGAAAAGCTCTGCGACAGAGGACAGGCGTTCAATCAGAAAACCATCCATAGTGATTATCTTGGTTTATTTCATTTCAGACTTGCCATTCTACTGTACAGTAGTCCAACACACACACACACACACACACCTCAGCCCAGATGATGGATCTGAGAGCTGAAGGAGTGTGTTGGGAAGCTTGTTCAAAGGCATGTGGTTTGTAATTGAGATTTTACAGCGCAGAGTGCAGGTGGAAACAAGCAAATTGCATTTTGTGAAATGTTAAGAAGCCGTGAAATGAAGATTGCCTCGTCGAGCCACCCCCCTCGACATGTTCTGCGCTTACCCTCAGTGTCCAAAGCCAGGTCAGAGTTAATGAATTTCCTTTTCTTTTCTTTTGCCAGTCTGTTACTGCATGCCTTTCCCTGTGGATTTGAGAAACACACAAACAAATCCATTTATCCCAGATGAGCCATGGCTGCTCGGGCTGGGGTGTTCATTTTGGACTGAAATGAAAGTTTGTTTGTTTATTTGACTTATTTATTTATTTATGAAGAAGAAGAAGAAGATTTTCACTTCACTGCTTCACTTCACCCAATACAACCCATCGCATCATGCGTAATCAGTGTGAGAGTAATGCGTAAGCAGCTGTTCCATGAAACAGAACCTACTTTTGTGTGCATCTGTGATCCAACCTGCAACCTACTTACATGTGCATGACTGAAAGGCACTCGCTGGTCGTACAGTGTGTCCATTCTGCAGCAGTTTGGACTCGGACTCTGGGAGATCGGAGTGGAGATGTGAGCTGGAGCTGTGCGTTCAGTGCGCCGTCCGATCAGCGCCTGAGCTGCTCTGAGAGGATGGCTTGAAGCTGCTTTAGTGGAGAAGGAGGGGGGAGGGGGGGAAGCATGAATGAAGTGCTCGAACCTGCAGAGAAGGTCCGCTTTGAGATGATGCTCCATTCACTGAGACGCGCACAGGCGTGTAATCTGGCGATCTGCGCTCCGAACGTGTGAAGTGGCGCTCAGCGTCAGTGCGGGTTTATAACTCACCTGTCCGGTGCGTTTCATACAGCAGGTATACACTATAAACAGACGGTAGGATAAAGTATCACTTAAACACATCCGGGTTTCACACCGACTACAAACTGAACGCGTTTATACTGCGCGCGCGGACGCGCATGGAGCGCTCGCTCGGGATTTTACGCAACGCTGCGGACTTTCCAAACCAGCGGAAATGACGCACTCACCTCTGTGAAACGCACCGTGTTGTATCCACAGGATGGACCAGGAAAAGGCGCTCAGTCTCCGCGTTCTCACGACACAAATACCGCCGAGCAGCTCCGCCGGGTTCCCGGCCTCCCTTCTGCCTTCAAAGCCGCGCCGCCGCTGCGTGTTCTCATTGGCTCCGAGCGCCGCGCCGCCAAACCCCGGAGAGCCCCGTCTGCCCGCCACCGTCCTGCTTACACTGCTCGAACACGACCAGAGCGAATTCGCACAATAACACAGAGCCCTGAAGTCCCGAAAGGTGATTTATTCAACTCTTGTTCACACAAGTTATTATCTCGTGTCAGCAAAGTAATTATCTCATAATAACATCTTCCCACATGATAATGACTTCTGCACAAAACAGCAATCACATTTGGGAACTTTAGATGCTCCTTAGAATAAAAACAGTTCCCATGATCATCTTTTTGTTACTTAGTTAGGCGTTGGCGGTGTAAGTGGTTAGCACGGTCGGCTCACAGCAAGAAGGTTCTGCATGGGTTCGAGCGAGGGCCTTTCTATGTGGAGTTTGCATATGTTCTCCCTGTTCTCAGCCTATCCCAGCGAAAGGCGGGGTACACCCTGGACAAGTCACCAGGTTATCGCAGGGCTGATACAGAGACAAAGAACCATTCACATTCACACCTACGGTCAATTTAGAGCCAACAATTAACCTAACCTGCATGTCTTTGGAGGAAACCCACGCAGACATGGGGAGAACATGCAAACTCTATGCAGAAAGACCTTCGCTGGCCGCTGGGCTCAAACCCAGGACCTGGGTTTCCTCCGGATGCTCCGGTTTCCGCCACAGTTCAAAGACATCCATACATCCATCCATCATTTGTAGCCGCTTATCCTGCCCTACAGGGTCGCAGGCAAACTAGAGCCTATCCCAGCTGACTATAAGCGAAAGGCGGGGTACACCCTGGACAAGTCATGAGGTTATTGCAGGGCTGACACAGAGACAAAGAACCATTCACGCTCACATTCACACCTACCGTCAGTTTAGAGCCAACAATTAACCTAACCTTCATGTCTTTGGAGGAAACCCACGCAGACATGGGGAGAACATGCAAACTCCATGTAGAAAGGCCCTCGCTGGCTGCTGGGCTCAAACCCAGGACCTGGGTTTCCTCCGGGTGCTCCGGTTTCCACCACAGTTCAAAGACATCCATACATCCATCTCATCTCATCTCATTATCTCTAGCCGCTTTATCCTGTTCTACAGGGTCGCAGGCAAGCTGGAGCCTATCCCAG